>CAJNDV010034459.1:12848-25852 GCA_905221635.1 Symbiodinium sp. CCMP2456 | reverse complement strand
CCGCTCTTGGCAGTATTCTGAGCCCTACATACATACATACATACATACATATATGTATATATAACATGTATATATGTGATATGTAAAAATATATACACAGAGTATACCACACTAACAACTTGGGGCCTTGCAGGCCAGAGGCTTCAAGGCGAAGGCCCCCGAGGGATCAAGAAAAACCCTTTGAAGCCAAACTCCAAAGCAGGGATTTAGGGCGGGTTTAGGGTTTAGGGTTTAAGGTTTAAGGGTTTAGGGTTTAGGGTTTAGGGCTTTAGGGTTTTAGGGTTTAGGGTTTAGGGTTTAGGGTTTAGGGTTTTAGGATGTTAGGGTTTAGGGTTTAGGGTTTAGGGTTTAGGGGTTTAGGGTTTAGGCTTTAGGCTTTAGGGTTTAGGGTTAAGGGTTTAAGGGTTTCAAAGGTTTTAGGGATTTAGGGTTTAAGGGTTGAAGGCTTAAGGGTTTAAGAGTTTAAGGGCTTAGGGTTTAGGGTTTAAGGGTTTAAGGCATTAGGGTTTAGGGAATTTTGAGTTTGAGCTAAAAGGGTTTAAGGGTTTAAGGGTTTAGGGTTTTAGGGTTTAGGGGTCTAAGGATTTACTTGTTTAAACGTTTAAGGGTTTAGGGGTTTAATGGTCTAGGGTTTAAGGGGTTAGGCTTTAAGGGTTTAGGGTTTAGGGCGTAGGGCTTAAGGGGTTGGGGTCTAGGGTTTAGGGGGTGGCCCTGTTCGCGACCCTAAGCCCTAAGTCTCAAGAACCCGTAACTACGCTGGATTATATAAATCTTGCCTTACCCATAGTAAGGAATGTACCATAATTCCCATAGTTTAGGGTCCGTAAAGTGCTGCAGGATTTATATCATCAACAGTTTGCAGCATGGGTTTTTCTCTTTGTTTAAGTGTAGTGGCTCCTTTCGTGCGAGCGAGCCCGCCCCAAAGCAGGACTTAGTCGCGTTTAAGGTGTGAGGGGGGGGGGGGGGCTGAAGTCAGGATCGTAGGGTACTGGAGCCAGGAAGGCGTCGACAACCCTAAACTCTAAACCCTAAGCCCTGAAACCCTAAACCGAAAACTCTACACCCCAAACTCTGAAACCCTAAAACCCTGAACTCTAAATCCTAAGCCCTGAAACCCTAAACCTAAAATTAACTCTAGACCCCAAACCCTGAAGCCCGAACCCTAAACTCTAAACCCTAAGCCCTGAAACCCGAAGCTCTAAGCCCTAAACCCTAAACTCTAAACCCTAAACCCTGAAACCCTAAACCCTATACCCTGAACCCGTCATGAACCAACCCTAAACCCTAAACTCTAAACCCTTTTTATAAAAGCCCCTTCTAAACCCTGAAGCCCTAAACCCTGAAATCCTAAACCCTATACCCTGAACCCGTCATGAACCTGAGGCTCTGAGTCGTTGCTACAGGTTAGCCAGGGCCAATCTAAGGTTAGGAGTATTCCACCTTGCAAAGTTAACCTCGATCCCCACCTATAACTTATAGGTTTAGGGTTTAGGGTTTAGGGTCTAAGGTTAGGAGTATGGGACCCTTAAAATGGACCCTTGGGCCTTTCTAGGGGCCCTTAAGGGTACATATAGGGTATATGGTAGGTGTATGGTCCCCTAATATGGACCCTTGGGCCTTTCTAGGGACCCTTGAGGGTACATATAGGGTATATAGTAGGTGTTTAAGGATCCCAGGGTTAAGGGCCCATACTAGGGCCCATGGGTTCAACTTTAGAGCCAAGGAGCATGCTGCCACCGTGCTTGCACATTCCTGGCTCCAAGCAAGACAGTTTGGTAGCCCGAACCTATACGAAGTTTAGTAACTATATCCCAGAGGATCCGTAGCTACTACCATTCTGGAAGTACGTCCCAAAAGGCCATCCTTATTCTGGTTTTGGGGACCTAAACCCATAATACTAGCACATATGGACCCTCTGGGTATGTTACCATACCTAAACCCTCTACCCTAGACCCTAAACTTATAAGGGGGTTTCCGAAAATAGGGGACCCTAAGGTAGTACCCTGAATGGTAGGATCCTTATGCTGATTATAAGGACCCCCAAATAAGGTACCCCTTCATGATACTTGTAGGTCTATAGAATAACTACGAACTAAGTCCCACCCTCCAAGTAGGGTTTAGAGAAGGTCAAAACTCTGGCAGAATCAGCCACGTCACCGTTCGCGTCGTCCAGTGGCCGGCTGCAGTTGGAAGCGAGTTGTCCTGGGTCTTGAACTTGGGTTTAGGGTTTAGCTAATTTAGGGTCTAGAGCCAACCTACACACCTAAATCCCGCAGCTCGTGAATCCCAGAGCTCTGAACTGCAAGTCCATAGCGGCTTTGATATTTAGAATAGGTTTTCGATATGCAGATAGGGCTATTGAAATGTTTTGGATGTTTTAATACAAATCTATTCAACCCTGAATCCCTAAACCTCTTTTCTCTATTCATCCACGCGTCCCGCAGCTGCACCAGCCAGGAATCGAATGTACAATCCGGCCCCAGCTCCTTGTAGCTTCGGGCTTCGATTCTGGGGTTTAGGGTTTTCAGGATTGAGGGTTTAGGAGTTTAGGGTTTAGGGTTTAAGGTTTTCAGGATTGAGGGCTTAGGGTGCAAGGGGGTTTTGTGGGACACTGACAAAATCTAGCTCACAGGTTTCATGGGTCTTGGAATCATCGAATGTCGAAGCTGCCTTCAATTCAACCCCCAATTTTCGCGTCTTGGGCCTGCGCATCGTAGCTTGGGAGTCTTCAACCAGGTACGGTTTGCAGTTTGCGTCTTAGGAATGGTTAGGCTTTGGGTTTATAAACCCCATAAACCCTAAACCGATTTAGGGCTTCGGGTGTAGTGGCCTTAATCAGTAGAATAGGGTTTTGGGGTATATCATACTGTAGCTATGATAAGGAACCCCCCAAAATAGTCTTGCTAATTATCTAGGCCCCTATATTACATGCACAGCCTGCCTGGCTTGATCTTGACTCTGGTAGCGCTTGAGGTTTCTTTAACGTGGACGATCCACAAAGTGAAACGCTGAACCCTGACAGCTGAGTTCAGGGCTTAGGGTTTAGGGTAATCCTTCAAAGCCTGATACTCTACCCATGGGCCCCACAGTGGTTCCTTTTTCTGGCTTATATTTAGGATCCTACTAGGTAATAATCCCAAAAAAGACTTCAGGACTTAAGACGTAAAGAGCTCAGAATAAGCAACCCCACAGAGTAGGCTTGTGAAGGACTCACGCAGGAAAATTGCCACAGCACTTGCACACCTTCAGCCCTAAGGCGTGCACCTACCATAGGGGCCTTAGAATAATTAGAATAGGATTTGGGGGCCCCTTAAACTATACTTATAAGAAGGAACCCCCAAACTGGTAGTAACTCTTTAGACATTAGCCGCGTTGTTGATCTTCTGGTTTTGGGTGACCGGGCTTCGGGTTTGGAGACCTTAGTAGTAGTGGTTTTAAAGTAGGGGTTTAGGGCATAGCCTAACCGGGACGTTACGTTCTACAGTGAGGATAGCTGAACCTTTGGCGATCTTAATTCAACATCCCCCCAAATCAGGGACGAAAGTCTCTGCATGCACACCTAATCCCCTAAGAGTGGCTAAAATACTAGCCCTATAACACGAAAAGTATTGGGTCCAGGTTTGGGGTTCGCGTGAAGAGCACTTGGAGTTTGTGAGTGCATCCACAGGCTACCGCTGAATGACTGATTACCCGATTCACACGACTCACAACCCAGTAATTCAAAACAGCCCAAGCCCTAAATTAAAAGCCTAAACTTGAAAACCAACCTAAACCCTAAACCCTAAACCCTTACACTCAAATCCTAAACTAAAACATCACTCTTTGTCCTGTGGCTGCCAGCTGTACAGCACTTCCGTCTCGTAGTGGGCCGACAGGAGCAAATTTTCCTTACTGTTGATGGACAAAATTCTGCATGAGCCAAATTTAGTATAGTACCATAAATCCCATAGTTTAGGTATATAATGTCATGCAGGATTTTGTCCATCAGCCGTATCGCAGTATGCGCAGTGTTGTTCGGCCTGTTGCTGTCAGCTACTGTGTGGCACTTACGGCTGTGACAAGAGTTGATGAATTGCACTTCGACCACCCATGGCCTTGTATTGCACGTTGTACGTGCGCAAAATTACACTACGCAGATTCTCGTCTTCCACGATAGGTGCTGAACGAATGTCTAGATGGGGTTTCTGCTGCTGGGATCGAGGCAATGGCTCTTGCTGGTTGAATGCTGCGGTGCAGGGTGCGTCCTCAGCCACTGCTGCAAATTTGTGGTAGGTCCCGCCACTGCACTCGGACATGCTGTGAAGAACATGCTATCCTAAAACCCAAACCCAGAGCTGCTGTGAAAAACATGCTATCCTACACCCCGAACCCTAAGCCCCACACATCCCCAAACCCTACTCCCAGGCCGTCCTCTGGGTGAGGCCATGGGGCTCAAAGGCAAAGCATCCTGGACGACCCTGAAATCAAAATCCCGAATCTGAACCCTAAGCCCTAAACCCTAGATTTACACTAAACCCTAAACCCCAAACTTACACCCGAAACCGAACTTCAGACCCTAAACTGCACCCGAAACCAGAGAACTGACATCCTAAGGGTTTAGGGATTAAGAAGGTATAGGGTTTAAGGATCAAGTTTAGGGATTGAGGTTTAGGGATTAGGGAGGTTTAGGGGTTATGTTTACGACTTAGGGATTAGTCTCTATAGGAAAAATCCCAAGCCAAGGGGCCGGTGCACTTGGAGGCGATAGTCCCGTGACAATCGGCGCGGACTCCGTCCACTCGGTGTAGAACGTCTGGGAGTTGACATGTAGACGTGTTCCTCTCTCTGTGTTTCAGCATGTATGTATCTATCTATCTATCTATCTAGCTAGCTAGCTAGCTATCTATCTTATCTTATCTCATCCTATTTAACCTACTCTATCTATTCTATCTAATCTATCTATATATCTGTCTTTCTATCTATCGATCTATCGATCTATCGATCTACCTATCGATCAATCTGTCTATCTATCTATCTATCTATCTATCTATCTGTCTGTCTATCTGATCTATCTATATATCTATCTACCTATCAAGCTATCTACCTATCTATGTACCTATCTATCTATCTATCTATCCATCTATCTATCTATGTGTACATGTACATGCATATGTCTGTGAATGTGCGAACTTGCATATGCACATAAAAATATTTGTGCATACATGCATTACATACATACATACATATGGTCTGTATATACGTACGCATGTAAGCATGTATGTGCGCATGTTTGTTAATTCGCCTCGGCCCCGGCCGAAGCGGTCAAAGTTTCCCACAGGGCATCCCTGTTTCCCCACCTCTTAATCCCATGTATGTGGGTAGTTCTCTAAATTAGGGTCCGTTTTTAGGTCCCCAAAATAGTACGGCACCCTTAGTTAAAAAAAGGAAAGCAAAAAGGACCCTATTTTTAGAGAAGTATACCCATTTATTAACCATACCAGGATGGGATGATGCCAGGGACTGCTCCCTTGCCGCAGACTTCGGCACCCACTTTGTACCCTCTATGCCAGGGTTTCACAGAGGCACGTTCTTGGGTCTAGGGCTTAGGATTCAGGGTTTAGGGCTTCGGGTTTGGGGGTATAGGGTTCAGGATAACCTCCAACTTGGGTAATGCGGCCTGTGGCCTGAAAGACCAAATCAGCGGTTGGGTGCCCTGAAGCAAAATGCTTCACCGCTGCCCCCCTTTAAAGGCACAAAAGCAAACTTATAAGTGTGCACGAATGGACGTATGTATGAATGCATGCATGGATGCAGGCACACATGCATGTATGTTTGTCTGTGCATGCATGCGTGTACATGCGCGCATTCTGGCATATAGGTATGTAAATGTTACCATTCTGGACGCAGGAGGCTCAACCCTGACACTGAAAACCCATTAAATCTATGAGTGGATTTTCAGATGCTTCAGAATATCTGTTATAGCGTCAATTCCTGATAACGGGTCCTTGCTTCATGAATTATGCATGTTGCGGGGCCTGGCTACAAAATCCTGTGTGTCCAAGCACTCAAACGCGGCCCAGCTATGAATCAGAAACGGATGAGCACACCAGACCTATTCCCTAAATCCTATATCCCTAAACCCGAAACCCTAAACCCGAAACCCTAATTAGACTGTCAGGGACGTGTCCTTAGGGGCCTAGGAACAAGTCGCCTCTGCGCTAACATGCCAGGAGACCCGAGGCCCACATCAAACACAGGAGCCTTAATAACTAAGTGGTTCTGGGTTTAAGGTGTAGGGTTCAGGGTTAAGTGTTTAGGGTTCAGGGCTTAAGGTTTAGAATTTAGGGCCTTTAGGGCTTCGGGGTACATCATACCCGAATAACTTCGTCGGGAATAAAGATATAGTGACTATCGATCAGGGTATATTTGCATCGCTTCAGACCCCTCTGTCTCTTTCTCTCTCTCTCTCTCTCTCTCTATATATATATATATATATGCCAAAATTGTAAAAACCCTGAACTCCCAAACCCTAAACTCTAAACCCCAAACACCAGACCCTACAACCCAAATTCCTTCAAACACTGCAAGCCCTGAAACCCCAAACCCTAAAACATCACAAGAAGTCTCCGGAACTTGAAGTCTTCCCTTCTTTTCCCAGACCCCCGGGAGGATCCAGAAAGTAGATCCCTTAAATGGGGGTTCCTAGAAAGAGCCTTTAGTAGTAAAGTTAAGGGTTCTACATTTTAGATCCTTCCTGTGCTCTATAGAAAAGCCCCCCAGAAACATCGTCTAAGGGTTTCGGGTTTAGGATACTTGCTGGATCCTCTCAGAGAGCTGGGAAGGAGTCTCTTTATGATCTAGATAGGAAGGAGCAAATTCCTGCGTTCCGAGACTTTTTTGGCGAAAGGTAGGTGAAGACGTCACAAAGCCCGGCGTCATAACCACAAAAGCATTTGGGGTTTAGGGTGCAGGTTTAAAGTTTAGGGTTCGGCGCACCCGTTACTACCACGACGCAAATTTCCCTTTCCATGCTCATATGGAAACCGCGTCAAAAGCAACCCTACATACTTCCTCTATGAGAGCTTGGGATCTAAGGTTTTCAGTTTAAACCGCTATATTGCCTACATGTACTTGTACTTCCTAAACCTAAACCCTAAAACCTAAACCCTAAACCCTACTTCTTTTCTGGAGCCCTCAGAAAGAGCGTTTTTTGGGTGGCTCCCTGGGTAAAGCCTGAGCACCCCAAAGCTGGCAGGACCGAGATGCCTGGTTTTCAGGAAGGGCTCCAAGCAGAAGACCTTGTACTTAAAGGTTCATGGGACTTAGTAACTACGGTTATAAATAAGGTAACTATACTTATAACTACTTATAACCCCAATTAAGGTACTTATAACTGTACTTACTAAGTCCCATGAACCTCCTTGTAGGTCTGGGTTTGGGATTAAGCTTTGCACCTGAGGGTTCGGACTGCGGGTTAGAGCCTTTGCCTTTGAGATGTAGACCCCTAAACCCTAAACTCTGAAACCTCCCTAAGTTTAGGGGCCTCGGGTTTTTTAGGGTTCAGGGCCGGCGTAGCTGCAGCTTTTGGGCCCGAGGTACGTTGCGTGACGGGGTTTAAGGTTTAGGGTTTAGGGTGCACGCCTCGCTGTTAGGGTTTGGCTGAATGTGTACTTACAACGGTGCTTGTGGGGTTCAGACGAGCCCCAAACCCTGGCGCTGAGGCTGTTGTAATCTGCGGTGATCTGATGTTGACTTATAGTAGAAGCCATAGAGTTGGAACATTATCATCCTTATGGCCTTAATGTACAGGATAAGGGATCCTAGCACACAGCATCCTAAACCCGTGTTCCAACTTTCTGGGCTTCGCTTTAAGACCCTAGCCTAACCTTGGCAGAAAAAAGGCTTGTGGCGCCTGCCGTGAGGAACCACGTCATGCACTGAAGTCGTTTCATGTTTTCTAGGCACATAACATAGGGGCCTTAATAATTAGAATAGGTTTTGGCGCCTCTTTATAGTAAATTCATAACAAGGAACCCGAAGAATGATATTGGTACTTGTTTAGGCTTCCATATTAACCAGACTGCTGCCTTTAATGCCAAAACCACTGCCTACGCAATCATCACAAGACTGAACGCTACATCATAACATCAATACAAGAAACAAAACACAACTGATAATATATTAAGCTTAAAACACAAGCACCCAAGAAACAATACGAAAAATAAGGAAAACACACACAAGACACAGCAACATTGTATAGACGAGATCAAAACACAAAAAGACACAAAACAAAAGAAGCTGTCCCTGACAGGGGACAGCGCGCGCGGACGCGGAAGATGAGGCTCGATTGCGAGGGTAAACCTGCCACCTCGCGGCGTCGAAGTCGCTTTGAAGTTTGCGGGGGCTCAGAGCTCCGGGTTCCTTCAACAATGCCGTTTAGGGTTCAAGTTTCCTTAAATTTGGGGTTTAGGGTTTAGGGGGTTGGATTAAGCCCTAGCAAAGCATGAGCAACCTTCACCAAAAAAGAGAGAACGCTACAAAACACCATTTCGAAACGTTTTGTCTGAAATAACCGCGAAAACCCTATCCCAAAGTCCTCCATCCTGAACTCCTAAAGCTCTCTAAACCTCCAGGACCCTTTTTAATTTAAACCCCATACTTTTTGAACCCCGTAAAACCCCTCCTAAGGCTCTACCCGAAGCCCTACACCCTAGACCCAAAAAGGTAAATACCTTAAACCCTAAACCCTGAAAGAACCCTTATAAAACCTCTGAAGGAACCCTTATCAAGTATCCCTTAAAGGATCCTAAACCCTAAACTCTACAGTCCCCTTAAAATATCACTTGAAAGTATCCCTTCTTAGAGGATCCGCTTTAAAGGGATCCTCAAAGGCTCCCTTAAAGGATCCCTTAAAGCATCCTTTGGGGGATCCCTTAAAGGGACAGGTTTAGGGTGTAGGGACCCCCTTTATAGACAGCACCAAAAAGTTGGAAACCGGATTAAGGACAAATAGTACTGGGATTCCCTATGCATTTGTCTTAAGGATTGAGGTTATTGGGTTTCCAACTTTTGGGCTTCTACTATATTCCTAAACCCTAAACCCTAAACCCTAAACACAGGATGTCGGGGGCCAGCTCCACCCCTTAAAGGATCCGCGCCTGACACCGAGAGCCACAGGAGTCGGTGAGGTCGCTGCAACCCACCACCGCCTGCACGAAAAGAACGGGTTTAGGGTTTAGGGTTTAAGGTTTCATCGGATTTATGAACTAGTTTTTGGTATTATTAGGGATTTTGGGGCTTTTATAGGTGTTTCACAGGGTGTTTGAGTTCTGTTATTGGTGTTTTGGGATCTTTTATGAGGTTTCATCGGGTTTGTGGAGTTGTTGTCGGTGCTGTTGGGGCTTTAGTTTGTTGCTTTTGTTTATGGGGGTTGTTAGGGTTTAGGGCTTTAGGGTTTTAGGGCTTGGGGTTTGGATTGTAGAATTTAGAGTCTTAAGGTCTTTAGGGCTGCGGTTTTACAAGCTTTCCTACAGCTTATGCTATACCAGGTTCCACAGTACGGTTTTACTCTAGGCATAGGGTTTCATGAAGGTTTTACGGGTTTCGACAGGGTGGTTAAAAGGCTTCAGACAGGTCAAAGGTTTATGTTAGCTTCCATGATAGGTTATATATGGGGTTTCATGGAGGTTTTAGGGTGGATTTGGACGGGGGTTTAGGCTTCTGTTTTGCAGGGGATTTGGAGATGCATAGGATTTCAAGCTAGTCTTTCAGGGTGTATTTCGGGTTTTGTGCTAGTTGTTGGGCACTCAAGGTTGTCATCTAGGATCTGGATGTTTCTGGCATTCCATTCAGGGGGCTTCAGGGTATAAAGGTTTTGGGCTTCAGGGCCTATATAGGTGGGTTTATTCGGGCCCATCCCCTAAACCCTAAACCCTAAACCCCAAACCCTAGTATTTGGGGGTTGCAGCTTTAGGAATTGGAAGTTCGGGATGAAGGTTCTGGTGGCTAAGTGCATTCCTGGGTTGTAGTTTTGTGACCCTGAAACGTATTCATGAATAGGTAACTTTATAAAAACGATCAAGGATTTTTTAAAGTTTTCCTCCAAAATCCCACCTAGATTATCTGTCGTCACCCAACTCGTGATAAGCATTGTCCAGACCTCGGAATGAGAAGCTGGTGCGTTGACATTACTTAAAGGTTCATGGGACTTAGTAACTAGGGTTCTAAATAAGGTAACTATACTTATAAATACTTATAACCCCAATTAAGGTACTTATAACTGTACTTATTAAGTCCCATGAGCCTCCAAGTAGGGTTAAGTACGTCTGTGCCAGTTGGGACTCGGGGCACTTGTTTCAGGTCTCCAAACCTGCGCAGTGACTCTTGTTACTGAAGCCTTCGTCTGAGCATGATCAGCGACGTTCCGATTTCGGGTGCATTTTCCGCATGTGTATGGATCCTTTCCTCACCATACACCAGGTTGCTGCTCAAATCCATGCGACTACCGCTATTACTGATCACTCTCGCGTTGCTGTTATCAGCCACAAATGACTTGGTCATATTCCCAGAATTAGATTTGTCTTAAGGTTTGTATTCGAAACCCGTTTCGCATCCAACTCGAAAGATAGACGTGCCCCTATGTGGCTAGATTTCTAAATTAGGGTCCCTTTTTAGGTCCCCAAGATAGTAAGGCACCCTTATAAAAAAGAACCCCAAAAGGGACCCTAATTTAGAAAACTACTCATGTGGCACCCTAAGCCCTAAACCCTAAACCCTAAATCCTAAACCCTAAACACAAAACCCTAAACCCTAAACCGTGGCAACTTTATGGCCCAGTACGTTTTATGTAGGCCGCAAGTGAACCGCGCAGGCTCTGACCCGAACCCTCTAATGCGCTTTGGGTTTTAAGGTTTAGGGTGTACCAGGACCCCCCAAGTGCCCTTTAAATAGAGCCCTTATGGTGCTTAATCGTGGGTATTGAGGGTATATTAGAGGGTAGTTAGGGGGATCTAGGTAGACACTACATAACCTGAACTGAGCTGAACCACGCCTGCCAGGACAAGTTCGAGGAGTTCGATGCATTGGAGGTATCTGCCACCTGCACCTGATTTCTGCAGGCTTCAAGCAATGAAGCCCTGCACACATAATTTTAGGACGCTTCCTCAAAGATTTGAGGTTGGGGCTTTCCGTAGAAGCCAGAGAGTTGAAACATCATTCTCCTCATGCGCTTAAGGTAGAGCAGAGGGAATCCCAGCACTAACCATCCTAAATCCATCTTCTAACTTTCTGGTTTTCCTTATAGGGTTTAGGGAAATACTCGCCCACCGCTTAGGCCAGATACTCAAGGGGACACGATCGCTTGTCAATGTCTTTATCTCGGCATCTATCTATCTATTTATTTGTTGTGTAAATCAACGGATGTTGCTGGAGTGGAGCAGCATGATCTTCGGGATTTTGCAAAAAAGTTTTGTATGACATATTCTACTACAGCCATATAGGACTCAGAACGGGATACTGTTGATATAGGGGCCTTAAAAATTAGAATATGTTTTGGGGTCTATTATACTACACTTATTACAATGAACCCCAAGATCGTGTAGGTACTTATTTAGGCCGCTACATTACTCATTATTCGAGCTTCTCTAGTAGTGACGAGACCTGCCCGAGAAACTGAATGATGATATAAATCCTGCATAACCTTAAGGACCCTGAAACTATGGGATCCATGGTATACTCCTTATTCTGGGTACTGCAGGATTTATATCATCAACCGCATGCTACGGTTTTCCGGCATGTAGGATTTTTATGCATTACCTGAACTACCATAACCTATGTTCTTGTAGGTTCTTTAGATGGGAAACCCCTAACATCGAATCTATATGGGGGTTTCCGAAAATAGGGGACCCTAATATAGTACCCTAAATAGTAGGATCCTTATTATTATAAGGACCCCCAGATAAGGTACCCTCAATTTTCGGAAGTTCCCATATAGGGGCCCTACAACGAACTATAGGCTCTGGTAGTTCAAGGCAGGGAACAGGGGCCAAGCTTGGCTCTTGCAGATTTAGGGGTTTATGGGGTTTAGGGTTTAGGGTTTAGGGCAAAGCAAACCCTAAACATCTACTCCAAGGCCTCATAGTCCGCGAACATGCAGTTGTGCAGCTCCGGGACACTCCACTCAACCTGCCCAGAATCGTGCTTTCTTTTAGGTTTCGGGTTCAGGGGTTCAGGAGTTCAGGGGTTCAGGGGTTTACCCTAAACCCTAAACCCTAAACCCTAAACCCTAAACCCTAAACCGTTTAGGGAAGGCGAGGGTTTCGGAGTTTAGGGCCTCGACCAAAGTCCGGGGCTAATGCCACTGTGCAGTAGACGATCACGACATCTAATGCCCGGAGATGAGGGTTTAGGGTTTAGGGTTTAGGGTTTAGGGTTTAGGGTTTAAGGTTTAGGGTAAGCCCAGTGACGTATTGCGATGGACTAGGATGTAAGGTCCGATATTATGCTGCAAGGCCTTCAGGAGGCAAGGGTATCTGTGTTGCGGGTATGTAGGCTTGCCATTGCGGGATTCTGAATGGGCCCGTTTCTTACTACAAATCCTCCGGGTCTTGGCTGTTGGCCCTAGAAAAAGGACCCTAAACTCCAAAATTTGCAACTCGCAATTAACATATCGTAAACCAAATTAGCCCTTTTAAAACCCTGCAATAGATCCATTTTCCTTGCAAGACGCTTGTAATAACCTGATTGGTTGAACAACGTTGAACCCTACTGTTCCCCCTGCAGTACCCCTTATCACGCCCAGTGTAGCAAGCCTTACACTAACCCTTTCAAGGAAGCTTTTCAGCGGAACCTCTTTATGTAAAGACACCTATCCCGTTAAAGGCGGGCTGTAAAGGGAACCCCAAACCCTAAACATCCCTAAACTCTTCCAGCTCCTCTCAAAGGAACCCCAAGATCGCATAGTACCCTGAAAGGGAAGCCAATTATAAGACCCCCTTGTAGATAGAGAGTGCAACGCCCTGGTGGCG
>CAJNDV010034457.1:13724-27993 GCA_905221635.1 Symbiodinium sp. CCMP2456 | reverse complement strand
CGTGCAGCAGATCCAAGCTTCTGACAGTGCATTTGCTGCTATTCTTGGGGATGGATCCGTTGTCACCTGGGGTACTGCTGAATGTGGTGGTGACAGTCGTGCCGTGCAAAATCAATTGACGAATGTGGAGCAGATACAGTCCTCTTGCAGTGCTTTTGCCGCCATTTTCGGCGACGGATCGGTTGTGACCTGGGGTAATGCTCGCTTTGGTGGCGACAGCAGTGCTGTGCAGGGTCAGCTGAAGAATGTGCAGCAGGTCCAAGCCTCTGCTGGTGCTTTTGCTGCCATCCTTGTCGATGGATCGGTCGTGACCTGGGGTGATGCTGGCTTTGGTGGCGACAGCATTGCTGTGCATGGTCAGCTGAAGAATGTGCTGCAGGTCCAAGCCTCTGACGTTGCTTTTGCTGCCATCCTTGGCGATGGATCCGTTGTGACCTGGGGACAGCCTGACTATGGTGGCGACAGTAGGGCTGTGCAGGGACACCTGAAGAATGTGCAGCAGGTCCAAGCCTCTGCTCGTGCTTTTGCTGCCATCCTTGGCGATGGATCGGTCGTAAGCTGGGGTGATGCTGGCTTTGGTGGCGACAGTAGTGCTGTGCAGGGTCAGCTGAAGAATGTGCTGCAGGTCCAAGCCTCTACACAGGCTTTTGCTGCCATCCTTGGCGATGGGTCGCTTGTGACCTGGGGTGATGCTGACTTTGGTGGCGACAGTAGCGCCGCGCAGGATCAACTGCGAACTGTTCCATAGATTCGGTTTTGCGTGACAGTCAGTTTCGGAGCTGGAGGCGCAACCCTAGCAAAGATGTGCAGAAGCCTGCCAAGATGCAGCATCGAAGCGCTGACCGGGACTGGCAACCGGGACTGGCAGCATGAAGAAATCGAAGGGATCCCTGGGTTCCTAAGCCATACCGGGTCCCTTTCAAAAGCTTCGGCGGAGCCTGACATTTCCATTAAGAGGTGCATCTTATAAGCCACAAGCTAGCAGCTAGCGTATGTTTGTTTTTTCGCATTGCTGCAGGGGCTGCCTAAGTACTTGCGATGTTCAATCTTCGACTTTCTTAGATCGGGGCAAGGATGAGAGGTAGCACGGCGACATGTGGCGCATCACTGTGGTCCGTAGACCTTACGTCTATATCATTGTAGGCAGTGTTGTATCGTATCATCGTACGGGCGGTCGTACGGTTCAGTGTTTACGGCAGAGATGGAGGATGTCAACAAAGTGTTAGGGATTTAGGGCGCATGAAACCTCATAATTGCCTATCCTAGTGAGTGGAGTGCTTGTGTGCTGACGTTTTCGGGCCTCGGCCGAAGAACGGCAGAAGAGGCAACGCTGGCAGTCATCAAGTCCGGTTTCAAAAGGGCGCATTAAGCCATCGCTGCACCTGGAACCCTAAATAGAGGAGTGTGTGGATTGTGGGCTGTGCCTTACGAGCTAGGTTTGGATGCCGAAGGGGTTTCAGGCCTAGTCCTCGGGGTGGACAGGCCTGGTACAGCCCCATAATCTGTAATGTGTGGTCTGAACAACCAGACAAATCCTAAGACCTGAACCTTCAATTTGCAAACTTAGCCCTGTGTTTGTTTGGGGTGAGACGGTCGAGGATTGCTGACGAAGTTTGCGTCAACACTCCCGTTGGCAATGTGAGATCCTGCAAGCTCATTGCCCTTCAGGATTCGGAGTGCGGCACAAGTAAAGCGTCTAGGGCATAAGTCTTTGGTTCAGGTTTGGGGTCTAGCTTCGATTGTTGAAGTTTCAGACTTACGGGGCTTTGTCCCTCCGGCTGAACTTTCAGGATTGTTGTTACGGCTTCCAGAGTATGGTGAGCGAACGCATCCATGCGTTGTCCAGCCTTCGATGTTGGCATAAGGATCGGCGCCCAAAGCTCCACATGCTTCCGGTAAAGAGTCATCCGCTGCCTCCCGGATGCATCACTTTATTTTTCAGTAGCTGCTAGTACTATAGGGTTCCAATTACAGTTCTTGCATCGTGGGAGAACAAAAACCACCAGCAAATGTAGTCTAGTTACTCAGGCCCGTATTTTCCGTTTTGCAGCACTATTGAAGTTGAGGGATCGGTCGGGTTTTCGGGTTGCTGTTACATGAGTGTTTACCACCGGGGGTCGGTGGATTTGTTTACTAGTCATCAATACCTGTACTTAGCCAGGTCTGTCGTTTCGGTTTCTGTCGTTGCAGTCTGGGACGCAGGGTCTACGGCTCAGATCAACCCTCAACCCTCATACCTTTGAGCCTCAATCCTGGAATCCTTCTACGTAGAGCACACCCCGCGCAAGCTGAACCGCGAATGGAGAGCATTTGTAGTTGGCAAAGATGCAACTTGCGCTTCCTGATGATCAATCCGCCGATCCGTTAAAGACCAACCGAAGTTTCGGGTGCAGGATTTATCAGCTGTCTCTGGACTCGCAACTGACTCGTCTGTTCCTGTTTTGCCGCCTTTTGTTGCGAAGGTTGAAGATGAGCAGGCCTGCGAGTGGAAGGAGGAGCTTGTGCTGGAAATGCTCGAGGCGCAAGCAAGTTGACGGATCCTGAAGATAGAAGTTTCAGGCAAGCGCAAAAGTCAAGCCTTCTGGCTGAATCCGAGTGCGAGGGTCAACTCGAAGCCCTAAAGGATCGACTAACATTCTTGAACCCTCGCCCTAGCTTTCAGCCGTCAAGGACTTTTTGCGGCCCTTCCTTTCCAAAGGTTATGTGTTCGTACGCCAGGCCCGAACAGTCTTAAGCTTAAAGCCCCAAAAACACCCAGAGTTATGAGGATCATGGCCTGCTGCGTGCGAGAGTGAGAGTCGAAACACAGAGTTTCTACACCGACTAGACCCATACCAAACAAGACTTTATGGTTTAGTTTAGGGTTTATGACCCTAAACCCTAATCCCCAAACCCTAAACCCTAAACCCTAAACCAAACCCTAAGCCCAAGCGTTCGAAAGATTCGCGAGGTCGATCCCGACTCTCCCGACATGGAGGCCGGTGAGGAGGACGCTGCTGCACGCCTCAAACCTCCAGTGCAAGCATGTTGGGATTAGGGTTTCGGGGCCTCAAACCTCCACTACAAGAATGTTGGGTTTAGGGCTTAAGGGGCCTCAAATCTCCATCACATGCATATTGGGTTTAGGGTTTAGGGTTTACTGTAGGGGCCTCAAACTTCCATTACAAGCATGTTGGGTTTAGGGTTTAGGGGCCTCAAACTTCCATTACAAGCATGTTGGGTTTAGGGTTTAGGGGTCTCAAACCTCCATTCCAAGCATGTTGGGTGTAGGGTTTAGGGCTTCACACCTCCGTTACAGTACAAGCATGTTGGGATTAGGGTTTAGGGGCCTCAAACCTCCATTACAAGCATGTTGGGTTTAGGGTTGAGGGTTTAGGGGCCCCAAACCTCCATTACAAGCATGTTGGGTTCAGGGGCCTCAAACCTCCATTACAAGCATGTTGGGTTTAAGGTTTAGGTTCCATGCATCCCTCGACACCCCTGAGCCCATGGTGGCCCGACTCGGAACAGTCACCCTCCCGCCTTCAGCAAGACTGTTTATGGGGGAAACCTGTCATGGAGACATGAAGAAAGATGCTCGTGGAGGGCAGGCACCAATGAATAGACCAGTCAAGACGAAGGGCCAAGTCTTCATTTGCGAGTGATTTGTGCCGATTTCCATGTCCCGTACAGAGGCTAAAGTCATCAACTCAACTCATGGAGAGCCTTCAATTGCTGCTATTGCCTCGATTATGTCTAGTCTTCTTCTTGCCGCAACAACCCTTGCAGTCATGCACTTCATCAGAAACCTCTGACCCTCAAAAACCCTGGCCGTTGCAGTCCAGCTTGACCGCCTGCAGGAGCGGGGGCAAGCAGCTCAGGCGCCAGCTCAGGGTTTTCGGTTTTAGGGTTTAGGGTTTAGGGTTTAGCTTGTGTTTCAGGGCGAGCCCTTTAGGGTCCTTGCATCTCATTTTCACCGCTGCAGCTTGGCAAAAGCACACGGGAAGCTGATGAATCAGGTTTCAATGCAAGTCACCTAGTCTGTTCTTTACTTAGCATATTAGCCCCCAAGATTTAAGCCATCATCCGTTCTGTCTTTACCCTCCTAAAAAACCGATGAACCTGCAACCAATCACCAGGAAAGCCTTGCAACCCTAAACCCTAAACCCCAAACCCTAAACCCTAAACCCCAAACCTTAAACCCTAAACCCTAAACCCTAAACCAAAAGCTTGTGCGGAGTCTGCGTCTTCGGGCGACCAGGAGCTCTTCAGCCGGACCTCGAGTGGCTCGGCGCGATCTGCTGCCGTTGTCTCGGAGGCCGTGGTGCAGGAATTGGGTTATAGGCTCGAATAGGGTTTAGGGTTTAGAGTTTAGAGTTTAGGGTTTAGGGTTTGTGCAGGAATTGGGTTATAGGCTCGAGCGGGTGTATACATTCACGATACTACAAAAACCTGGCAGGATGACAAACGATCTAGATGGATGGTAAGGCAAACGTCTGCTTATCAGCTTCATGCGAGCACGACGCACGACTGTCATGCGTTCATATGTCTCACTCTCCAGGTACGTATGTCGTGTGTATGTATGTAGCTAGGTATGTATGGATTTATACATGCATGTGTGTATATATATATACACAGTTATGTTGTCTTCTTGTTTACTGACTATTGAGTTGCGTGTTAACTTGTTTGCTTTTCATCACGCATGGGCAGAGGTTGCAACATGTATCTAATGTAGCAGCTGTGCCATGTGTTGGAATACTTTGGTGGTTTTTGGTGTATACCTACCTGTATCTCAACTCTCTTGGACACTCTCGCCGCCCAACCGAAGGGAAGTGCTTCCATGGACTCGACCTTCAAGCATTTCTGTATCCCGACAACTTCCAACCGTGTAAGTCTGAAACTGAAATCATACGAACCATAAGCCAGCAAATCCTGACCCGACTCCCCTGATCTGGTCGCAGCGACCTGAATGGCCAGAGCCCGGGTGGGAGCACGAAGATGCATCTCACCTTGACACAGGAAGCCACGTTGGATCAGAAGGAGGCGGAGGCATGCGTGTGCCGGACACATATACGGTCTAGCCTCCAAGCCCGTAAACCTAGCCCAGGTGTAGACAAAACCCGTAAACCTCGAAACCCGGAGCTTCAAGACTCACTCAAGACCCCGGCAAGGAGTAAACCCAGTTTCGGATCTCCTGGACTTTTCGGGTTCCGAGGCTATTGGTATTGGGTCGTCAGGGTTTATTTAAAGCTTGGGGTGTTTTGTTCTTGAGAGCCTTGCTGGGGCTTGTGGTTTTGGGGTTGCTGGGTGCAGAGGGTTTGCTGTTCACCACTTTCCGCTGGGCTTTTTCAAGGTTTTGTGGGGTTAATAAAGGTTTGTGGAGCTTAGCTGCACGTGTTTCGCCGAATACTGAAGACTCATGTAACTCGAAAGCATTTCCCCCCCTCGACACTTATCGCCATGCCTGCTTTGCGAGTGCGTGCGTCGAAAGCGTTGACGTTCCAAGAGCTGTGCCCAAACCCCGACGCCCCACCGAAACCTGTGAACCCCTTACCTACAAAGACCTTGATGACGCGTCTCAGCAAAACTGGTGGAGCTGCGGGATTCCCCCGAATGACGGTTCGAAACCGGTGTCTTAGTTTATGCACTCGAAGAAGATGTGCTTGAGCCGAGAGGTTGTTTCGTCGGCGCGTAGCTCATCACCTGGCGAGCTGGCAGCGATTGCAAACCATACTAGAAAAACCACAATCGAGCGATAACACATTATTCTGTGATATACTGTAATTTAATATACTATAATGTACTATAATATGGTATACTACAGAGAAGCATGCACTGCCTTGTCCCTGTTTAACCTGGTGCCTTCTGAGAACCTGTGCAGCCTAAAAAACCTCCGTGGACACGTTCTTCTGGTTCCTTACGGCTCCCCAAAGACTCCAATACCCCTTAATTAAGGAATATACCTTAAATCATATTCGGGATCCTACCATAATTTAAGGTATATTCCTCAATTAAGGGGTATTGGAGTCTCTGGCTCCTTCAGAAACATCGGAGGGAGTCGGGCTCGCACAAGAAGAAATGGGTATCGGCTTAGCCTAAACCCTAAACCCTAAACCCTAAACCCTAAACCCTAAACCCTAAACCCTAAACCCTAAACCCTAAACCTTAGGGAGTTCAAGAGTCGTCCAGATCGGAGGCTCAAGGCTTGAATCATGGCGATACCGCTGGAGCTGTCTACAGTCGGCCCTCGAAGTTCCCAACATAAGCTCCATAGTATACTATATTATAGTACATTATAGTATAGTAGATTAAATTACAGTATATCACAGAATAATGTAAACCTAGACCGTTGATCCTTGAAGAAAGCCTTCTTCTCAGGCTCAGGATTTGAAGGCTTGGCGTGAAGGATCTTAACACGTAGGATTGACGGTTTAGCTCTTTAGCTCTAGCAGGGTTTGCGCAGCATTTGCCTTGCTATACTTATTCGTATGAGGTATAGTCCATATAGTGACTACAGTTGTGCTTCCAGGGAATTGACGGCCCATCGCTTCTATAGATTCTGTAGAAAAACGAGGGGGTTCAGGGCTGCAATGCCCCTTCATGTCGCCCCAGCCCTGTCAAAGCAGATGTTTACCTCTACGGAGCGCCACAGAACTATCTTTCAAATCCATAACTTTCCGCTCGAGTACATTTTACTTCAAAACCTTATGCATGATCAGGCCATGGCTGCGTTAGTAAAATCTCTTCTCTTGCAGTCCGTAGATTTCGGACCCCCCGGCCTCCTGCAGCAGAGACTTTGAAAATTCGAGAGAGCCAGTAATGACATCAGCCAAACGATGGGAGTGAAAACAAAGAAGGACGTTTACACAACTTACAGGGGAAGTACCCGTACGGTACGGTCAGGATTACGGCAGCTGAAAGCAGGTGGCCAGCCAGCAACGATAATCATGTTCAGCCTGTGGTGTCCACAACAGTTTGCGAAACTCCGTCATAAGTGCAGATCTAGCATCGCTCGGCAACGTTTGTCCGTGCTTGCATTCAGTGGCTCAGGTGACAGCCGCGCCAGTCCCCAAAGCTCCGTGGCGGGTCCTGCCGAAGGCCTCTATTGCGCCGGGCCGATAGTGCGACCCACTACCCATAGGCCCCATAGTAGTTCCTTTTTGGGGTTACCTTATAGGATTCTATGTATGAACCCCAAAAAGGAACTACTGTAGGGCCTATGGGTAGCTTGAACATGCAGGAACACACAGGCCCCCACCTCTTCCCCAGGGTTCCCCATAGACTCCTAATACAAGTGAGCCCCTGGGCTGGGGCCTCCTGGCCTCCTCCCGAACTGAAACGGATTAGAGTTGAGAACGGCGTAGAAATTATTCTGCTAGCCAGGCGTAGGATAAACGACACTTTGAGGCACTCAGACTCAGATACTCCGCAATTTAAGACTTTGTATGTTAGGCAATGCACGTGTAGCTCGAAACTCTCGACCCGGGGATGCAAGGGCAAGAGATGCGGGAGCCCTGCACTTAATCTCTAAGTCCAAAGCCATGTTCAGATTCCGAGCTTGGAGGGTCGTCTGCAAGCTGGAGGTGGAGGGTATTCGTCAAGAGCTCGAACCCCAAACACTAACCCTAAAACCTAAACCCTAAAACCCTAAACCCTAAAACCCTAAACCCTAAAACCCTAAACCCTAAAACCCTAAACCCTGAAATGGCCCCAAGCCTGATGCAGGCAGCCGGCGATCAGGCGGCGGGCTTGTAGGGGGCGAAGCCGGGCTCTCAAGTATCGTTCCGAACCCGGGCTTTTTGGAGTCTTGAATTCCACTTACCTTCACTGCCCTCACTGCTGCTTTAGATGAGGGGTTTGGGGATGTAGGGTCTATGGGCTGGCGATTCGGCGATGATATGAGGGTGCGTGAAGGTTCGCGATGCTTGGCGTCCTCACAAGCGAAGGCTCGATTCAAGTCGTTACTCAACTCAGAAGCCAGGGCTCGCAAAAAATAGTGCCCCGCAGCATCGAATCATGCCTCCACTCTTCTGTGAATTTTACACAAAAGCCGAGGCCTGCTGAATTTCCTAACCGGCAAGCCTTATCTGAACATTCAGAAGATTTCAAGTTCAGTTTAAGTCATGAACGTCTGACCATGCATTACCACACACTCATACTTATATACTTACATAAAGTTACATAGATACGTGGACAGATGGATACACACGCACGCATGCAGACAGAGGTATGTAAATGTGTCTACACATATACATACAGACACACCGACGGACGGACTGGCCAGACAGGCTTTATAGAGGGTGATGTAGCTATACTCCGATACATTAACTTATCCCAGACATAGCTGCTCCGAAAATCGGGCAGCACAGCCAAATCTCAAGAACTCAGGCCTGTGCCTACAATTTCTGCGAGATCAACACCGTCTCTCGGCTGGATCGGTCCGGTCTATTTGCATGAGTGCATGGCGCCAACCTGCAAGGCCATACCTAACCCCCCAGGTACCTAATATAGGCCCTGGGGGCTCTAGTACCCTATTTTGTAAGTACCTGGAGGGTTAGGGTTAGACTTGAAATCCTGAAAGCTTGCAAGGCCTTTTGCAAACCTTGGCCCCGAGCTTCGCGCAAGGCTTCCTGGGGATCTCAACAGCCGCAGCTTTTGCAGATGGCACGAGATGCCGAGGCATTGCAAGGAACCCTGCAAAGGAGCCCTCACCGGAGTCGTAACAAAAAGGAAGGAAGCCACACTTATCGGAATCCTAAACGAGAATCCTCGAAAGCCTTAGGGGATTCCTTGAAGGGTTCTTTTTGGGGCTTCATGTCATCAATTGCTTTGAGGGGTTACTTTCAGTTCAGGGTTCAACTCCTAAGAGGACCCCCCGACGCAAAGGAAGCTTCTGGGCTTCCGGGAGGGTTCAGTTCAGTTTCGGATTGACTTTAGTGCAGAGGTGTAGCTCGAGCACCTGCCTCGCTTCGTGACTCTACTAGAAGCCCTACAGCATCAGGGTTGGAGGGCATTACGATTGGCAGTGTAGAACTTGGTACTTCTTGTCCTTTGACTTTAGGCGTCTGGGCAAGTTAGGCTTGGGATGCATTGGATTTCGGCCCTGCAGCTGTCGAGCTTCGCATGAATGTTTCGAAACGGATGTGAAGTCCAACTTAGGGTTCGGGATACAAAAAAGTAGAACTCCATGATTCTTTTTCAGATTGTTACAGGGTTCTAGGGGCTTTCGGGTGTAATGTAGAGTCCTGAGTAAATGTGGCTCCTTGTGTGTGTATATATATATATATATATTTATTTATTTATTTATTTATTTATTTATAGAGCAACAAATATTTATAGAGCATTGGCGACGATCCCCCAAAAGACATGACAAGCAGATTGCCAACACCCTTCAATGTTGAGATCAGGTTCTGAGAGTGAAGACCACCAAACACGACTAAGAGAAACAACGACATAGAGCCATACCCTACACCACGAGTTCTAACCCGCCCCCTCCTTTAGAAACAACGATTCGGTAGCACAAAATATTAATGCATCTGCTGCTATCTACCTATTTACCTGTCTATCTGTCTATCTATCGACCTATCTATCTAGACAAGTAATAATTAGATAAGTGCACATGTTGTTTTTTTTTTGCATTTTTGCTTGCCAAGGGCCTTGAA
Source organism: Symbiodinium sp. CCMP2456 (assembly GCA_905221635.1). NCBI lineage: Eukaryota > Dinophyceae > Suessiales > Symbiodiniaceae > Symbiodinium > Symbiodinium sp. CCMP2456. Next base: position 18,352 of record CAJNDV010034457.1, on the reverse strand, counting down.
TGAAGATCTCAGCCCAACCCTAAACCCTAAAACCCTTGAGGTGGCTGCTGAACCCTGAACCCTGAACTCCTAAACCCTAAACGAACCGTAAAACCCTAAAACGCTTGATGTGGCACCCTCAACCCTAAAGCCCAAACTCCTAAACCCTGAACCCTGGAACCCTAAAAACCCTTCAGGTGGCGTCTAGCTCTAGGGGCTCCCTTGCAGAGAACGATCCCATCAACCTTTGATGCCCGGCTCGGATTTCAGGATTTAGGGTAGGGCCAAAATTTAGGTTTTGGGCTTAGGGTTTAATGGATATTTCGGCTTGGGGTTTCGGGTTTGGCCCTTGGGGTTTAGGGATTACGGTGATTCAGGGGTTCTTAGGCTTATAGGGGTTTGAATTCATGTCGAACACGATCAACTTTACTTTTAGTGCCTGTGTGTTGATCCTAAGGCGCTTGACACGTTGTTGCCGCCATGGTATATAGGCTGTTTGGGGGAAGAGTAGAGGGCTTCCTGTAAGCCCAACATGATTTGTGGTGTCGCTCTGGGAAATTCAGGGTTCGCACCTTCGGTATAGTCCCGTCTTGCTGTTGCAGTGGTGGTATCTAGTTGTTCTCGTTGTTGTTTAGTTTTCTTCCGGCCGCAACTCTTGCTGTGGTGCTGATATTCTTGGCTCTTGGTCCGATACTAAAGCTTGAACCCCCAAGCCAGTTTATGCTACCCCTGGGCCCCAAGCCGAAACGTGCAGGGTGCTATCTAGGCGAACTGAGCCGGAAGAGTATCTTACGGCGTTTCTGCTTTCAGTTCGGTTGCTACACCGCTATGTAGGCCCCATGCCGTTCGGGCCCTGTCGACAACTGGAGATGGCGAGCCTTACCTATAGTCTCCATTGTAGTTCCTTTTTGGGGATACCTTATAAACTCGTCAAAATATATTTGGTTTAAACAAAAAAAAGGAACTACAATGGAGACTATAGGTAGTGTATGAGTCTCAGAGTTCGGAGCCACGCCCTGAATTACCTTAAGCTGGTGAGGTTTAAGGAGAGTGTACGAACAGTTCCAGCATGTAGCTTAAGGGTAGACATGGCTGAGGTGAGATCAACACTGCATCCTGGAATTCAAACTGCTCACGATCGCGCTCGTGGATGGGCTGCTTGTTCAACTTAGTCGTTTTTGTTCTGCTTTGTTGTCAGCCTGCCAGCGAAAAACATCACGCCAACGGCGACTAGTGTTGCAGTTGTCACTTCTCTTCCTGTTAGACTGATGCTTGTATCATAAGTGCAGGAACTACTCGTGTCCAGAGAAGTCCAAGTACTCAGTACTCAACTCTTAACCCACAGCATTCTAGGCGCATCAGTATCAAGCAATAGCTGATGTCTTCACAAGTCCCCTTTGTATGCTGTCGGGGTGACTATTTCAGGGTTTCGATCTGGAGTCCAAAGAGATTCAGGGTGGTTGTCATGGCGACGGATCTTGTCGGACGGGGCACGTCCTGAAAGCTGGCATCTGACTTGGGCGTTATCTGCCTTGCCCTGATCTGTGAACCCTAAACCCTAAACCCTAAACCCTAAACCCTAAACCCTAAACCCTAAACCCTAAACCCAAACTCTAAGGCATAAGCCCCAACTGCCTTGAGCCCCACACCTTCAACCCTCAACGCAGGCCCAGTCTTCGCGAGGCGGGAGACCCCCTAGGGCATCCTAACCCAGAGACTAATTATAGTAGGATTCCTAATATGATTTAAGGTATATTCCTTAATTAAGGGATATTGGAGTCTCTGGGCAGTCCTAAGGCCGTGACTGTAAGCCTTGAGCCCCAAAAGCCCAAACTCTGCAGCTGAAGGCGATGGTTCAACGTTCCGCACTAAGGCTTGCAAGCCCTAAACCTGAAACCGCAACAGCGAAGCTTTGCAAACTCTGCATATGCCTAGTCAGCCTGAAGTAGGCTCTAGTTGCTGAATCGTGTGCTTGTCTCTTCAAGGTTCCTGGAACCCGCGCCCTGTACCGCGAAGCATGCAGGCATCTCTCCTTCAGCCATTCACCTCTAATGTAGAGGCCTGAAATGATAAGTACTAGACAATGGTATCCGGTGGGTGTCCTAGTCTGATTGTTCATATAGCCCAACATCCCAGTCTAATCTGCAAGACTGGCATATTAGGCCAGCAAGCTGGCGATGGGCTGTGTGTCTTGGGTGTTGTTCGAGGTTTCGGTTCTGGGAATTTGGCTTCCTTCAACCCTTCGGAGGCGGTCCCAGGAACCTTGCAAAATCTAAGTCCAATCAGTAATTAATGTATTGTTGTAGGTTGTCTTAGTTGTTTTCCCGTATTTTCGTGCTTCGCTTTATTATTTTGTTTTAAAACATGTTGTATTGTATCGTGACAGATGATGGCAAAGAGCCAGCTCGACACAACGCTCCAATGCCTTATGTTGTGCCTAGGGGGTTCGCAATGCATTTCTTGTCAAAAAGTATACTGTAATATACCTCAAAACCACATTCCAACTCTCAATGCCACCTGTATTAGAAGCATCCCGTGTTCGATTTTCAGGTCGCTGTGAAGGCTCAAGGTATCTGGTGAGTTTCTCAACGGAACCTAGGCCTCCGAATCCTAAACCCTTTAGGATAAAGAAGGGGAGAAGCACAGAACCACAAAATAAGAAGATGCGCACACATACATGGCACACCTCATGGTGCAATGTTATAGTGAGTAATCACAATAAGGTTCTGAACGAGCACGCCAATAATTATGGCAGTGTTAAAACTAACAAGAATCATTCGAACAGGACCTAAACCCCACAACCAAAACCCCAAACCCTAAACCCCAAAACCAAGGTCCTAAACCCTAAACCCTGAAAGGACATCATGGCTGACCTGGCCTTCTTCGGACTTCATGAGTCCCCGGCGCCAGTGACCGAACCAGGTGCTTTTCTGAAGTGCCGGGCATGGGGCTTAGGTAGAAGGGAGGAAGGTAGGGTTTAGGGTTTTAGGTTCAGGGCTTTAGGGATTGATTTAGGTTTTAGGGGTTTCGGATTCAGGGTTTGAGATGTGAGAGCCTTAAACCCTAAACCCTAAACCATGACAGGGATCCTTGGTCTTACTAGCCTTAGAGGGTCCCACCCTTTGAGGTCCTTGATACTTCGAACTCAGGGGGCTTTAGCTTCGAGGGTTGATTTAACGGCTGTGGAGCTTTGCTCCTTTAGGGGTTGGGTTTTAGGGTTTCTGGGCTCTATCCAAGGTGGCAGGATTCGGATTTTTTGGAGTTTAGGGTTGAAGGGTTTAGGGTGCAGAGCGGCTCAAGTTTAGGGAGTAACGGTCGCCAGGGTGTTAGGTGCTGGGCTTCCTTTGGGTTGGAATTTGTGACGCTTTGGTTCTCCAAGTTTTGGGAGATAAGGAAGTTATGGTGTCATTTGTTCTTTGCTTTATGGCCTCTTTGGCTGCTCAGGTCAACCTTAAGGCACTTAAGGCGTCGTGTTGCTTGGATTAGGGCCTAGGGTTCGTTATGTCCGTTTGGGCTTCGGACCTCTTTAGGGTTTCAAGTTCGCGGGACTGGTTTTCACAATGAAGGCTCCACAGGGTCTCTCAAGCTAAGCCGTTGAGGTCCAAAGTTGCCTTAGTCGGGAGTCGGATTTGGGGGACCCTTGGGGATATAGACCCTCTCAATAAGGTCCCTTTTAAGAGAGCCAAAAGTAGGGTTCAGAAGGGGTACCCTTTAAGGGGTACCCCTAATAATACTACCTACTTAGAGTGTTAGCAGGGTCGAAGGATTCTGGGCTCCATGTGTTTGAGGCTCAGGGTCTTGAGATGTGAAGGCAGCACAGACTCTACTTTCAGGGCCGAAGGCGGAGTTCGTGGGGTGTTTTTTTTTCACAGTTGTTAGAGTTTGTGGATTGGAACTTCAAACAAACAACCTTGGCGGTTTTTCAGGGCAAGTTCCGGGTGTCGAGGGCCGCTATCATTCGAGACTGAAAGACTTATATAGGGCCCCCCTTTCCAACTCAAAAACTGCAGACCTGATATGACCTGCACCCTAAATCCCAGGCTCTGCGTCCCAAACCCGATGCCTTAAACAGTTCGGACACTGTGCTGGTTCCAGACGTGATGCGAGATTCGAGCTCCGCGTCGGTCGTTTTTGTGGAGCTTGCTGCAGGTCTGGGGCTACAGAAGTCCAGGGTGCGACTATAACACCTCTTGCAACACCTCCTCGATCATGCCCCGGCTGGAAAGTCTCAGAAATTCCGACAATGCAGGTCATGCCTCACCCTCAGTCCCGCTTGAAATATGGAGGTCCGAAGAAGTGTTAATCGTACCCCCTTATAGTTCGTATGGAACTAATTAAGTTCTAGATAACATCGAAACCTTCTTCGATGTATCAAGGCGCCGGAACCCTACGACTTCTCAGGAAACCTCTCGAAGTCGCGGAACACTCTTAGTGCTACAGGCCCTAATGTCATCCTCTGAACCCTCTGCAAGCAATCAAAATTTTTGAACACACCATAAGGACCCTAAACCCTAAACCCTAAACCCTAAACCATTTTTCCGTGCCTGGAAGGACCTGTGGCGCCGTTTCCGTCCCTCACAGCGGAGGCTCTCGCGGCTCTGAGCCGAACACAGGAGGCCAGTCACAACCTGGGTTCTTGTTAAGGGATT
>CAJNDV010034457.1:3517-13711 GCA_905221635.1 Symbiodinium sp. CCMP2456 | reverse complement strand
ATCCCTTAACAAGAACCCAGCAACAAGGGGCATAAGGGGTCATCAGAATCAGAGCAGGGTCTCTGGTAGGGTTTCTTGGAAAGGATCTGTTAGGATTCTCACAAAGGGCCATCATAATTAAGATAGGGTTGATGTAGGGGTTTGTAGCGAGTGTGTTGAAGGGCAATTTAAGGGTTCTGGTTAGGGAAGACGTTTCGTGGTTCCGAGAAAAGGTCATTTTCTGTAGACAAAAAGGGGTTTGGGGATGGATGTGAGGTTTACAGTATATGGCTCCGGGCTTGTATTCGTCGTGGCTGTTACAAGGCTTTGGCGGCCGGGTTTGTTGGAACGCTTTCTTGCTGCAGTCGTAAAACACCCGGCCCACAGGATACATGGAAGACACATACAAGCAGCATGATCGGCCCAGAACGTCATTGGTCCCCGCTTGCGATGAACTCAAGGGAACAGGGAAACTGTGCAGAGATTGTGGCGAGACATGTTACGACTCCTTTTGTGGACACGTGCTGCCAGACGCATATCGCAGTTCTCGGGCCGCTGCTGCTCCTACTACTTCCACATCTGTTTATTGTACGTCTTTTTCCACTGAATTACCATCACTATTCGTCCTGGTAGACATAGTCATCACACGGCTATATACTCGTAGCAACTGTGTAGTACAAGTGAAGATAGTGCTACTACTCCGGGTAGGCTAACTCCGTCGTAGTACGATGCGTCAAGAGGCAATGCCCGAACTGGCACTGGAAAACAAAGCCGGTGGCACCTAGACCTTGCAACAGTTCTCCTCGAAGCTAAACTTTAACCAGGGGCCTGGACAGGTGAACAGCGACGCCGTTCTTGCGCCCAGCCTGGCAGCCGGAACTGGAGCAGGCCGTTTTGTCATCGTGCTTGAAGGTTCAGGGTTAGGTCTTTCTTGGCCCTGAAATTTCAGGAGTTAGAAGCCCAGAAAAACGCCAATATCTTACGACCAAAGGCCCCTATTGAAGGATACAAGACATTAATTTAAAGAGAATCTTCCGGTTCCTGGACTTAAGTTCATAGCGAGTCTTCCTCGCAGCAACGCCTACAGGGGGAGAAGTACGGATGAGTGCTAATCCGCCCTGAACCCGAAAACTATGAAATGAGTTTGAAAGCAAAGTACGAAGAAGCCCCCTTTATCAGACATTCTCATGACGAGAAGCCGACTATCTACGACGGCTCTGTGCAGAGACCCTGCGCGGAGCAGCAGCGTCGAGCCCTGCAACCCCTGCACGTTCAATCCGGAGCAGCACGCAGCCCTGAACTCCTGTTGATGGACAAAATTCTGCATGTCTCAAGCATAGCATAGTACCATAAATCCCATAGTTAAGGAGGTATATAAGGCATGCAGGATTTTGTCCATGAGCCGTCCTGATACCTTGCAGCCCTACGACCTTACACAAGCCCAACCAGAGCTCTACGGCGACTCTGCGTGCCGTAGCGTCAAAAGCGCCGGGCCACATGACTCTCCCGTGATAGATGGAGATGGAATTCTAGCATTCCAGGCATCCCCCGACCCTAACCCAAAACGCTGGATCTTTTTCTGATCATTACGATCTTGCAGCTTGTATTCTCGCACAGTGGCCTTATGAGCGGAGGTGTCGTTGAGCTCCTATGTTTGACGGCTCTAGGAAGAGAGTTTCTGTGTTTGTCCCTGAAAAAACCTCCGCAGAGTTCAACTGCCTGCTCACCAAATACGGCCGATTTACTGTACCCAAGGTCCCTCTGAGGCATAATTTTACTTTACGGGGTGTCCTGGCTGAGTGTACAGCGGCTTTACATCTTTGCGCTTAGAACTTTCGGCTAGGGAGTGCAAGTTCAAGATGTGCCAACTGACCCTAACCCTCCAGGTACCTACTATATAGCGCCCTAGGGGCTCCAGTACCCTATTTCGTAGGTACCTGGGGGGTAAGGGTGAAGCCTGAACACCATCAACAGGGACATAGCCGGACAGGCGGTCAGCAGAACCCCGTGGGCGGCAGCCGCTTCGCTATGAGAGCGTCTGTTGTTCGGGGCTTTAGGGAGCTGAGTGTTGGGGCTGAAGGGATTACTGATCACGGTCGAAGTGAGATACTGGCACATCACCCCCCAAACTATGATGGCACAAACTGTCCTATTTCCATCTTCCCGCCGCCAGGGATTCTACGGTAAAGTTAAGGTGTAGGATTCGAAGGAGCTTGGTTCGAGGGAACAGGATTTAGTTCAGGGTCTATGAGGGGACGGGGTGCTGGCAGAGGGAGGCTTCTGCGCCGAGCCGAACTTGCAGGGATCTTTGAGGGTTGGGGGCCTAAATCATAGTGATTTTTTCCACAAGTGGATCCTGTAAAGGGTTCCATAAGGGATTCACGCATTCACACAGGTTACTATAATTCAGGGTCTCTTTAATACAAGGGACTTGTAAGCGGCCAACCCAGAAACTCCCAGCTGGCAGCCCTGAAGCCTTTATGACCTCTTGATAGGAAAAGACCCGCCCAAAAAGAATGAACTCCGCTCTAGGGTCATGGGCCCGAAGGAGCTGAAAGCCCGACAAACTCGATCTCAAAGAGGGTTTAGGGTTTAGGGTTTAGGGTTTAGGGAATTAAGCCAGCACCTCAAGACCGCCCTTTAGAACTCTGAACCCCGCAATCCTGCTCGCGAAAGCCCGTCCACACGACCTTCTGCTAAGCCGACGCAGGAGCCAAAACATCCCCATCTCAGGAGGCTAATTTAGCTTCCATAGTTTGTTTAGGACCGCTACTATGACCACCGTCCTCGTGCCTCCGAGTCAGATCAAGAGCTCATGGGCCCGAAGGAAGTCTTAGACCTGCAACCCCAAGCCCAAAACTCAGGGCTCAACTGCATAAATATCAAGACCCCACCTAGAGAATTCGTGGCTTCTGCTCTGTTCGGCATGCCCTAGTCAGCTGGAAACAGCTCGGGCTGTCCAGCCGAGATCTGTTCGCAGATCCTTATGCAGCCACGGCCGCGGATTTTCTCTATGACCGTGACCGCACAAAGATCTCACCAATCCTCTTCTTGATCGGTTGTGTACATAGACCACATAAAGATCTCACGTCTTGTCGTCGGGCGAGACGTGGACCCCAAAGCAAGATCCCGCCGCCCAGGAGATCTTTGTGTAAAGACGCGAGCTTTGAGCTCTGCACCATAAATCCCAAGCCCTTAACACTAAGTCTTGTTAGGCTTCCTCAGATCTTAGCCAAGGCATGCTCCACGTGATGCACCACGGACCGCATGGGCCGCACCTCGCTTGCAAAATGCTTTCCTTGGAGCTTTGTGATTGTTTAGGATTTCGGGTTCAAGCCCAGCTGCAGCAAAACAAAGCTTAAAGTATATGTGTGTGTATATATGTATATATATATATATAATATAATAAAGAATATATATATATATATATATAATATATATATATATATATATATATGGATGGGTTCAGGGTAGTGGGGTTCGGGGATCAGGTTTCGAGACTTTGGCTCCGGACTTTCAGGGCTTCGGCTCTCAGGTTCTAGCGGTTATGGACATGGAGGGTTTAGGGTTTAGGGTTTAGGGTTTAGGGTTTAGGGGTTATGGACATGGAGGGTTTAGGGTTTAGGACAGTTTCAGGTGGGTAGGTACCGTTATAGGAGGCTTATAGAAGGTCTGTATACCTTATAGAAGCCGTATATACCCTACCTTAAGAACCCAAAACCTACTTTTTTGTAGGGTCCCTATAAATCCCATATTAGGGTTTATAATAAGAACCTACAAAAAAGTGGATTTTGGGTTCTTAAGGTACACTCCCCACCTGTAGTTTCCTTTAAGTAGGTTTGAGCTCCGGGACTGTCGGGTTGCTGCCCGTTTCTCCAACCCTGCACCCCTGGCACCCCTAAACCCGAAGGTTGAAGCCAGATTACCTGGCCGGGCTGTAAGAGACAAAGCCCTGTACACCGAAATCTCTTCGGAGTGTAGCATTGGGGACTGCGTCGTTGGTTTTTTGCGTTTAGGGCTGAGGCCGATTTCGGCTTATACTGTTCGGGATTGCCCAGAGATTCCAAAACAGCGTGCAAGGTTCAGGGTCTGTGATTTAGCGTGTTTAGCATGCAGATGGTAACCTGAACCCCACAAAAGCTTACCTTTTTCAGGTTCAGTTCATCTCCTTACATAATCGTTGATGTGGATAGTTGGGGCGAAGCTAAGAGTTTATTTAGGACCTTGCAGAAACCCTGGATTTTCCATTCTATGGGGCTTGCAAGCTTGGGAGCTGTCAGGAAAATGCCCTACTTAAACAGGCTAGTTGGCGTTCTTGGGTTTGGGTTTATCAGGGTTTAGGGTTTATCAGGGTTCAAAAGAGTTTATCATTATCAGGGAAAGGGTTTCGGATAACTTTGGGCTTGTGGGTTTTTTGCTTGGCCATGCTTCTGTGTATCGGGATGTCCCTACACCCCCAAACCTAAATTCCTTGCAAGGGTTTAGTTCCCGCCAGGATTTCGCAGAAGGGAGGGTCCCGCCGGTTGAGGGCTCTTTGGCATGGCTCACTCTTGTGGGGGTTGTTTAGGGCTAAACATTTGAAACAGGCCTTCAATCTGAAATCCTGAACATTCACATGTTGGAAAAGAAACTCTCAAATTCTTGCTTCTGCTGCTCAGAGGAGCATGAGGGAATGATTTTCGTGGTCTCCATTTCATGTTTCTAGGGTTATATGTATATGTCTGTATACATGTATATGTGTATGTATATATATATATAGAGAGAGAGAGAGAGACACTCTGTTCATCCTTGTTCTGCAGGGAACCCAACGAAACAAAGCGAACCAGAACTGTTTCCGAGTCTGCACGGTGTTTCGATTTCAACCTCAACCGGAAACTAGGTGGAGGGAAGCCTGAGGGTTCTAGTTCCTTCACAGGGTTTGGCATGTCGATTGCCGTGGAAGTTGGACTGCTCAGTGGCAAAATAGCTACTGTGCAAGCAGGCCTGGATGAAACAGTACACACGTTCTGCCAACGGGCGCAGATCGCACTTGGAGTCGGGAAAGGGCGGCTGCTGGACTCATCTGGCTGTGCTCTGGATGGACGCGTACCGATTAAAACAACCAGTGTTGCGAATGGGGATTCGCTGACATTGCACGTAAGCAAAGTTCAAGTTCAAGCCACTCGTTGCGCCTTTGCTGGCATCCTTGGCGATGGATCCGTTGTGACCTGGGGTAATCCTATCTTTGGGGGCGACAGCAGCGCTGTGCAGGGTCGGTTGAGAAACGTGCAGCAGATCCAATCTTCTTTCGCTGCTTTTGCTGCCATCCTTGGCGATGGATCGGTCGTGACCTGGGGTAATGCTTGCTGGGGTGGCGACAGCAGTGCTGTGCAGGGTCAGCTGAAGAATGTGCAGCAGGTCCAAGCCTCTAGCCGTGCTTTTGCTGCCATCCTTGGCGATGGATCGGTGGTGACCTGGGGTGTTGCTGCCTGTGGTGGCGACAGCAGCGCTGTACAGGGTGAGCTGAAGAATGTGCACCAGGTCCAAGCCTCTGACGGTGCTTTTGCTGCCATCCTTGGCGATGGATCCGTTGTGACCTGCGGACAGCCTGACTGTGGTGGCGACAGTAGGGCTGTGCAGGGACACCTAAAGAATGTGCAGCACGTCCAAGCTTCTAGCCGTGCTTTTGCTGCCATCCTTGGCGATGGATCCGTTGTGACCTGGGGTGATGCTAGCGTTGGTGGCGACAGCAGTGCTGTGCGAGGCCAGCTGACGAATGTGCAGCAGGTGCAAGCCTCTGCTAGTGCTTTCACTGCCATCCTTTGCGATGGATCGGTTATTAACTGGGGCGCTGAGCGGGCTCAGCTGAAGGATGCTGAGATCTGGGGTGGTGCTGCGCAGATCCAAGCGTCTGAGTGCACTGTTGGTGCGATGTTCGGCGATGGATCCGTTGTGACCTGGGGTAATCCTAGCTTTGGAGGCGACAGCAGCGCTGTACAGGGTGAGCTGAAGAATGTGCAGCAGGTCCAAGCCGCTGACGGTGCTTTTGCTGCCATCCTTGGCGATGGATCGGTCGTGACCTGGGGTAATCCTAGCTTTGGAGGCGACAGCAGTGCTGTGCAGGGTCAGCTGAAGAATGTGAATGTGCAGCAGGTCCAAGCCTCTGCAGAGGCTTTTGCTGCCATCCTTGACAATGGCTCGATTGTGACCTGGGGTCGTGATGACACGGGCGGAGACAGCAGTGCCGTGCAGGATCAGCTGAAGACAGTTGACTAGATCCGTCGTTGCTTGAAACTCGCCGAGCTAGATCTGAACGTGATGCTTTGGATAGTGCAGCCGCAGCAAAGATTCACAGAAGCCTGCCAAGATGCAGCATCAAAGCGCTGACCAGTGGCGGGCAACATGTGCAGACTCATGGCCAGCCTGTGGCCCGAATCCGGAAGCCCTCGCCCTAAACCCTGAACCTGAGTCCCGAGTGTCTTGCTGTGCACCTGCTACTGTTCTGAACTAACCCTGCACTGCGGGCTCGTCCTTGCTAAGTGGGCGAAAAAAACCCTCAACCTTTCACCGTAAAACCCTGGACTAAACCCTCACTCCTACAGACCTCTTTCAAGCAGGACTCGGCAGATTTCAATACGGCATTGCTGACTCTGAATCGGTTTGCCCCGGTTGTACTTCCCTGCAGAAGTTGCATCCCGGACTTGCCTCTAAGAGGATTCTGTTTCCCGCGTGCTGTACATGCCCAAAGCAACCCTGGGGCTCCAAATAGCCCAAAGTAGGTACTATTTGCAGACTTTAATTAGACCCCAAAGTAGGCATTATATCTGTATACTTGGAGCCCAAGGGGAAGTCTTCAGCCAAAAGCCTCTACACCTCCAACCTGAAACGGTAAGGCCCGCAACCATAAACTTGCCCCAAACACCTAACTCTTCACCTCCAGGCCCACACTTACTCTCCGCCCCTGGCCAGGCAGTATGGGCCACACCGTCACTTCCACCATCACGACCACCACAATGGCCACCACAACGGCCACCACACTGCGCATCTTCATGCAAACCACCATTTCCAAGGACTGCCCCAGGGTCGGGGCTTCCTCTGGGGATCTTGAGTATCGCCCCTGGAAGATTGTGAGGTTGGAGGGCTTCAGGGTGTAGAGTGCAATATGTATGTATGTAGGTAGGAAGGAAGGTAGGTAGGTAGGNNTATGTACGTATTCATGTATGTATGTAAGTTGGGCCTTGTAACTGTTGCGAGGGGGATCAAGAATGCTCCACCCCCCCTTACCCTGCCCTCTGCTGCCTATAGTACTGCCCGTCACCGCCCTCTACTGCCCTTTCCTGCCCTATATTGCTCTTTGGTGCTTTTTGCAGCCATTTACTGCCCTGTACTTCCCTGCTGTCCACTCGCTACTTGCCCTACCCTGCACCTGCCTTGCAGTGCCCTGCCCTACCCTACCCTGCACTACCCTGCCCTGCCTTGTCCTGCCCTGCTTTTTGTCGTCCGCTACCTCTCCTCTACTGCCCGTAACTGCCCGTACCGTCCTTTACTACCCCTTACTGCCCTTTACTACTCTGCCCTTTTCAGGGAGGGAGGGAGGGAGGGAGGGGCCATGGAGTCCAGGTTAACTTTTTGCTGGAGCCTCGCATCTTAAACACTTCTCGTAGGATCCTTATGTTAAATTTTGGAAAGGTTTTTTCTTCAGGAAGCCCTTGATTCTGGGCTGCAGGATTGAAATTTGGGTGACGGGGCTTCTGGAGAAGTTTGGGAGTGACAAGTTTGGCAGCACAGACCCTCGAAGAGAGGGCCCCTTCCAGAAATTGATGAGGCCGTCAATTAAAGGATGCTGGCATGACAGGCAAACGCAAGCCTTGACCCTAAACCACATTTTTCAGTTCCAGGCCCTCAAGGGCTAAAGACTTCGACGAAGCTCGCTTGCTTCTACCAGGCAGTCTAGAAACCCCGAAGCCCCCCTCCACCGTCCACTTAAACCCGAAAAAGCTTCAAAGATGCCGGAGACGCTTCTTTCCAGGCCCTCCCCATGGCCTCGGCCATCAGCCGGTGGAGTTGCCGCCAGTTCCCGAGGGCAGCCGCCACTTGCTGGCCCACTGGGATGTCGGGGTTAAGGCCTTTACAAGGGGCTCATGGGTTTGTGCAAGATGTCGTCGGGCCTCCTCCGTGAAGGCTGTAGGAGATCCTTTATAACAAGCAGCTAATTATCGGATTGGTTGCCGAGCAAATTCGATCTGGCAGGATAATCTTCTTGGGCGCCATAGTATCTATTCCCAAAGGTTCACCGTTATTTCCCCTACGATGCTGGACTAAGGGCATGCAGTAGACCCTTCGGCATACATCCGCAAATCAGCTCCTTTCTAGAGCAAACTCAAAAAGTCGGACTCCCTGAAACCTTTAAGCCCTCACCCTCCACCCTTGTATCCTAAACCTCAAACCCCCAAACCTTACAGCCTGAAGCTCCAACCCCACACTCCTGAAATTCCCCAAACTCCTACAGTTTCAAGCCATAGATGCTTGAAGCGGATATCACCTGTTTTGAGCCCCATGAGGTATCGATATCCATGCAGAAGGCTTCCCGGGACCCTACACGAGAAGTCTCTTGCGATCTCTTGCGGGCCATCGGTAATTTATCTGTCCAGCGACGATAAATGCAAAGACCAGCCTGCGGGAGTTTGTCCAAGATGTTCACATTTTCTGTGCCAAGCACGTTGTGTTTTCGGAACAGGCTACAGGGCCACACCTCCCGAAGGGCATCGCCGCAGTTCACATCCTTCGCTCTCGAGTCGTACACTCGAGTCGCACACTAGCCAGAGAAGTGGGCACTGAAAGCCCCGGAGCTGCGCTCGTAACTTTAGACAAAGCCTGAAGCCTGAAGCAGTACCCCAAATGTACCCTCACGTTACGTACACTATAAGAGCCTTGCGCCTGTTTGTTGAGCCTTCCGAGATGGGTAAGGCTCTACCTTCGACCTCAACGAGACAAGCGCCGTGAAGCTCCGGCTGCTGGAGCAGTGCCTAACCGTAACCGGAGCCAGGTTTCCAGAGCCACGGTTTTGGGTTTAGGGTTTAGGGTTTAGGGCCTCAGCTTGGGTTTAGTATGGTTTAGGGTTTGCGTCGGGTTTGGGGCTTGGGGATGGTGAGTTCAGTCAAGAGTGCAATGGGTGTTGCAGAAGTACACGGCTTAAGTGTGTCCTGGCTCAAGGCTTATAATATAAGCCCCGGCCCTGGTTCAGGAACCCTCTGCGCGTATGGTGTACCACCTGGCTCCTTGTTCTGCTGCTACTCGATAGTGTAGTGCACGGCATATACTTCAAGGAGGCCAACAACATTCTGAGGCCTCAGCCACGTGCTTCAGCTCCTGTTTTTGGACCAAAACGGGAGAGGTCAAACTCAACAGCTGAGCCCCGTGCCACATAAAGACATATGTCCCGCAACACTCAAGCCCTCCGCACCTCGAAGTGACAGGTACTTTTCTTGTCCCTCTCTTGCGGCCGGTACGACCACCACATATCACAACGGCGACGGCGACTGGAACGACAATGCCGACAACGAAGACCAACTGCGCAACTGTTGTCCTCACCAGCGCCAGCAGCAGCAGCAGCACCACCAGCAATAACAACAAGAGGCACAGCAACAACAGCAACATCGGTCAGCCACAACCGCCAACAAGAGAACGAGACCAGCACAGTGCTTGTCTGCTTACTCCAAGGCGTATCGAGTCTGAGACTTCCACCCGAGAGCGCCGCAAGAACAACCTGAAGCTTAGCTGCCTCAGATGTTTTAGGTTTTAGTTGCAGGCAGACGAACAGGTTGGATTGGGATGGGTTGAAGCTGATATACAGCAGCACTATGCTTATTAATGCTTTGCTTCATTATCCTATGTAAATATTGATATATTTTAGTAGTATTAGCTCAGATTCAGGAGAGGCACAGACATGAGAGGTTCCGTGGGTTTGTTGTTCAGTTCGTCGGTCACAGAATTTAGCCGGGCGGTGTCTTTGCTACGAGGCTTCGGGCTTCGGGATCACTGAGCCTTGGAATTGATCGGAGGACGAGCTAAAGGCCCAAACGCTCAAAAAGACCTGAAAGCCCAAGCAACTGAAGCTCCATGGGTGACGACGGTGACGCCCAACCCAAGTTCGGCCTCCGAACCAAAAGGCCCAAACCCCCAAAGGAATTGGACGTGACAAAACAAAAACACACGCGCAACGCAGATATCGTCAAA
>CAJNDV010034456.1:17124-27906 GCA_905221635.1 Symbiodinium sp. CCMP2456 | reverse complement strand
CACCACCACCGCCCCCGCCACCACCACCACCACCGCCACCACCACCAACAACAAACACCAACACCAAAGCCACCAATAACAACAACAACCGCAAGGACAACAACAACAAAAAACAACAACGGCAACACTACCACCACCAACAACAACAGCAACCGCAACAGCAACAGCAACGCAGCAGCAGCAGCAGCACCACCACCACCACCACCTACTACCACCGCTACAGCTACTATCGTGACCGCTACTGCTACACGTGCTACTACCGCTGCTGCTGCTGCTGCTGCTGCTGCTGCTGCTTCGGTTAATACTGATTGTCCTATTTCAGCGGCCTTAATGCTCAACCCAATGGCAGGGCCTTCTGGACGAGTTCTTGGGTGCCCTGCGACAGGAAGGGACATTGGATACCAGCCGCTTGGACATGTCTAGGATGATCAGCATCGTAAGATGGAGCTCTTGAGGCTGAGATTGCAGTTTGTTTTGTGTGATGTGTCCAGGTTGACACTGTTGACACTGTGTTTGTTTGTGCTTCTCCGGTGGCCCCGCCAGAACAATACAACAGGAGGCAACGGCGGATCAGGTCCGTGGTAACATGTACTGAATGTACACACATCCGATGTTTACATGTATACACATATGCATATGTAAACATACATATCTACGACATATATATGTATATAGACATATATATATATATATATGTATGCATATTTACCTCTATATAGTGTTGTCTCTGTGTGTATATGTTGATACACACATTTATCTATCCATCTATCGTTTTCTCTATCTATTTATCTATCTATCTATCTACCTATCTATCTATCGATCTATCTATCTGTATATCTCCTTACCTATCTATCTATCTATCTATCTATCTATCTATCTATCTCTGTATCTATCTCTCGATCTATCTGTCGATCTATCTATCTATCTATCTCTCTATCTGTCCGTCTATCTGTCTATCTGTCTATCTATGTATCTATCCATCTATCTAAGTACCTATCTATCTATCTATCTATCTATCTATCTATCTATCTATCGAAGTATCTATCTAAGTATCTATCTATCTACCTATCTATCTATCTATCTGTCTATCTAGCTATCTACCTATCCATACATGTCTCTCTACATACGTACATGCATACATACATACATACATACATACATACATACATACATACATACATCGACACATATACGCATTTACACATCTACATCTAAATATTTCATATGTTTCTGAGCAGAGATCGCACAATGCGCTTCCCATACTTGATTTCAGGTACTTGAGGTCACGCGCACACGTTTGCGATACAGTTACTCGAGCGGCTGTTTTAAAGCAGCAGGGATCTCGATCCGGGCTTGGCTGGCTTCTTACAATGTGCTCTAGCGGAACATGTTCGATTCGAGTCCCCAGTCCCATCAGTTGAACTGTGCCTGTTCTACTTTGCTTGGCTGCGTCGCAATGAATGGAATACACATTGGAAGCTGCATCGCGTTTCTGCGAATTTATGCTTTGGAGTGAAGTCTTGACAAGGTGCCACGGAACGGAAGATGCAAACATCTTCAAGGAGTTGCCATACTCATCGGTGGTGTAGTTGAATCGCCTCGGCACTTGTGTGGTCAAGACCCCATACAGAGTATAGTTTCGAGCAGTAGAAGCGATCAAACATCAGGGTCGGCATGGCCCTGCAGCATTAAGATTCAAGGCTCCAATGGCCCCATCGCTCATAATATACTATACCCTACACAAAACTATACTATATTGTACTGTACTATACTATACGAACTGTACTCTACCATACGTGCTGTACTATGTTTTGCTATACTCTATATTACTATACTATAATATGAAAGCTGCATCCTTGCCAAAGCTTTCATCCGCTCAGCTCAGGCCATGTCACGGTGGGCATTGGCGCGTTTGCTTCCGCGCGACGTTGGAGGGAAGCTGTTGATCTGCTTCTTGTATCAAGCTTAGGGTTTAGGGTTTAGGGTTTAGCACCTATTCCCTGAGGGTCCATGTGCACAAAGAGTATATACTCTGGCCCCAAAGTACCTGCATAGGGACTACTTTACGGCCAAAGTATATACTATTTGGGCACATGAGCCCTCTGGGATGGTATCCGTTGTGGTCGCTTTAAGGGAAATCAGCACTAATTATACGAAGGTAAAGGGTTTACGGTTCTCGGTTTAGGCTTTAGCATAATTGGTTTCTCTAAGATCAGATTATAACCTGTACCTGTAGAGGCCTGCAGCAAAAACCTGCAAATCCCTAAACCCTACACCCTGAAGCTTGAACCCTCAGGTTAAATGGGTTTCCAGTCTGGACACCCACCAGTTTGCCTATATAGAACCTGCCGGCACAGGGAAAGGGCTCTTGTTTAAGATGGTGCGAGGTAATCCAAGGTTATCGGCCGTGTAGCTTCAATTTGCAAGTGTGTGTCTGTGTGTGGGTATCTCCAAGAACAAGAAGAGTACGTCCTCGGCCCTATAGGTGCCCCATGAAGCTTAAACCATACTCCCTAGTTCGTAAGAGCGGACCTGAGGATGCTAGACGTTCCTCAGGGGTTTATTTGGCTTGGAATGTAGATGTTTTAATGGATTTAGGGATTGAGGGCTTTAGGGTTTAGGGATTAAGGGTGATGGGATCCAGCTAGACGCTTCCTGTCTGAGTCTCACACGCGGACCACGCAACATGGGTTCGGGACTCGATCTCCTAAACGCTAGGCCGATGATTCTGGGACTTGGGGTGTGTTGTGTTTAGGATTTAGCGTTTAGGGTTTAGGGTTTGGGGTTTAGGGTTTAGGGTTTAGGGTTTAGGGATTGTAGGTATGGGGGAGGGGGGGGTGCTTTCTCAGAGCAGTTTTTTTTTTCGGGCAAACACATAAACTAGATCCTATGCCCTGATTACCTTTGGGCTGGGATCTCCCTTGGTTTAATGAGAATCATCCTCGACTTCGCCCCAACCATCCCGAATCAACAACAAAACCCAAGGATACGAAGACATTAATGGAAACTCACTGTTTGCCAAACCCTAAACCCTAAACCCCTAAACCTCTAAACCCCTAAACCCCTAAACCCCTAAACCCCTAAACCCCTAAACCCCTAAACCCTAAACCCCTCAACCCTGAACCCTAGAACCCTAATCCCTAAACCNNCCCCCCCCCCCCCCCCCCCCCCTAAGTCTAACACCCCGAGCCACAAAGCAGCCTCCCACCAACCATTATAGTATAGTTTAATGTTTACTGTAGTATAGTAAACAATAGTAAGATATGGCAAGTACAGTGTGGTATAGTATCATTTTACTAGCGCTTGATAGCCCGTACCCCGAGCTCCCGCGCCCAACGGGTGTTTGGAAGGCCACCTCATAACGAAGACGGCCATCGCTCGGATAAAGAGGGTTTAGGATTGAGGGTATGTTTAAAGGGGTCGGGTTATAAAGCCCTAAAGCCCTNNCCTAAAGCCCTAAACCCTGAACCCAAGCCCTCAATCCCTGAACCTTAAGCCCAGGCCATACAGCCTAAAACCCTAAACATACAGCCGTAAACGCCAAACGCCCGGAACCATGGGCGGCTCCTGGTAAGGTTCCTATCTTTGGGAGACAGCCAGCTCCAGCCGGATCTTGTCAGCTACACCGTGCTTCGAACCCATTCATTTATCCCTTACCGTAGGACTCATATTTTAAGGCTTTCGGGCCCAAAGACCCTATTATGTGAGCTTTTTGGGCGATTTTGATGCTAAGGGTATGGGGGTTTAAGGGTTCAGTTCGGGAAGCAAGTCTGGGGTTTTGGGGTTTGGGAAGCACGATGGACATGAGCTTTTTATTTGCGGAGTGTTTCTACACTGTCTAGTACTGTTCAGAAGTGCCATTCGACGGATCACAGCTCATCACGCGCCTAAACCCTGGCCCATACCATCAGTCCATGATTGCGGGCCCTGGCTCTCCGCAGATTGCGGTCAACTGCCCCAGGCCACCATCAGTGCCTGTGAGAAAGTCGGTCTTTGGCCGGTTCCTTGGCCACACCAACGAATATCGGGGGCGTTACAGGGCTTCATGCTTCGATTGGATCGAGCCCCAAACTTAAACCCTAAACCCTTAAACCTGAAATCCTGAACAATGAACACAACGGCTTGGGAGTTCCAGTGCCTACCCCTGCAGTGCTCCTGAATCTCTAGTTCGGCAGCCCAGCGTTTTCGGGAACCCCCGAGCCAGTACCCGTGCTGCACTTCATAGTTTACGAGTTCATGGAAGGTCCCCAAACCCCCAGGTACCTACTATAAAACGGTACTAGAGCCCCATAGGGGCCCTATATAGTAGGTACCTGGGGGGTTAGGGTCCCCTATCGACCACATACCCATAGGCCCCATAGTAGTTCCTTTTTGGGGTTACCTTATAGGATCGTATATATGAGCCCCCAAGAAGGAACTACTTTACAGGGCCTATGGGTATCGAACAAGCCAAGATGTGGCCCCAAACGCTTCTCAGCGTCCGAGGTTGCCCTGAACCTCTTCACTGCCATGGTGGAGGGTGCCCTCAGACCGAACACGCGACTCGCCGACGGTGAGTTTTGTCGCTGGGCCTGTAGGTTTAGGGTGTAGGGTTTAGGGTTTATAGTCTCCGAAGCGCTACGACCATCGGAGAACATTCCAAAGGAACCCTGACATTGCGGCTGAGAGGTGTTCTGGAATGGTTGCTCTACAGTATGGGTTGCCATGAGGGTTGCTGTTTAGTTCTGGTCATCTTGCGCGATGTTCCTGTTTCGACCTCCGATCACATGACACAATGCTTTCTGCTTGCGTCCGTGAGCCAGCATTGCGGGAAGATGGCCTGTGTCTTTGTGTTTGGGCACATAGTCAGGGACGGTTGGAACCCTAAAGCACCAAAACTCCAAACTCTAAACCTTAAAAAAGCCCCAAAACACTAAACCCTGAAACCCCCCAAGCTCTAAACCCTGAGCCCTAAACTCTAAACCCAAATCATAAATCAGACTTCTTGAGTCGTCTACCGGACGGGTTTAGAGCTAGCGGCCACAAGAAAGAGCAGGAGGACTTTTCGTTTTGATTGGGGCTAGAGGGTTTTGGGCTGTAGGGTTTAGGGCGTAATTCCTAATATAGCGACTTTAATTTCTACTAGATAGCTACTTTGGACCCTTTGGGGCAATGAAGGCGTTTTGGAGTTTCAGAGGTTCAGAGTTTCCCTATCTTGGGTTTATGGATGTAGGGGCGCAGGCCTTGGCAGGGATTCGGCTTAGCCATGCAAAGAGATGGTCCCCTGTCAGCTGTGTGGCTTGAGAAATCATCCTAGACATGAAGCCCAAAACCCCTAAACCCCCTAAACTTTATAAGCCCAACACCCCTAAACCCCTAAACTTTATAAGCCCAAAACCCCTAAACCCCTAAACTTTATAAACCTTAAACGTCCTAAATCCTAAACCGTAAAGGTACATTAAGTCACACCCCTGGCCCCTGAAGAACAACTGCGAGACCCAACCTAATCAAGCGAGAGACACGTCAGACTGGTAGACACTGTCCACGGTTTAGGGTTTAGGGTTTAGGGGTTTAGGGTTTAGGGGTTTAGGGGTTTAGGGGTTTAGGGGTTTAGGGGTTTAGGGTTTAGGGTTTAGGGTTTAGGGTTTAGGATGGATACGACGGGGAATAAATCACGCCAGCTTCATTAGCAGCACCTCCACTCATGGTAAAGGGCACGCAATCAGCACAGTACATGTAGGAGTCATTTCAAGAGAAGGCCCAACACCCCACGACGTGGTTTTGAGATTTCCAAACCCAACCAAAACCCAAACCCTTAACCCTGAGGATAGCAAACCCTGGACTCTACCTCACCTAAACCCCAAACCCTAAACCCTAAGCCCTAAGCCTTATAAACCCTAAACCCTAAGCCCTATAAACCCTGAACCCTAAACCCCAAGCCCTAAGCCCTATAAACCCTAAACCGTAAGCCCAAAGCCTGAAACCTCGAACCTTCAACCCAAAGCTTGAAACTCTCGACCTGAAGGCCTATAAGCCCCAAACCTGGCACCTTAAAAGCTGAAACCCTCCACGCCCCGTACCCTTCAACCCTCGACCTTAAGGCCTAAACCCCAAACCTTAACCCTAAATCCTAAACCTTAAACCCTAAACCTCAAACCCTAAACCCAAAATCCTAAACCCTAAACCTTAAAATTAAACCTTACGCCTCAAACCCTAAATGCGAAATCCTAAACCCTTAAAGCCTAAAGCCCCTAAAGCCCCCTAGTCGACTTCAGGGTTTCCTACAACGGTTTAGGGTTTAGGGTTTAGGGTTTAGGGCCCCCTAGTCGGCTTCAGGGTTTCCTACAACGTCACCCTGAGCTCCTTCTCTAAAGCGGCCCGCTGGGACCTGGCGATGGAACTGTTCACCGAGCCTCGGACCATGGCCGGTTTTTAGGGGCTTTAGGGTTTATGGTTTAGGGCATGGCCGGTTTTTAGGCGGGCGGGCGGGGGGGGGGGATTTTGAGAGATCCTCGGACCCTGGCCGATTTTTAGGTGGGATTTTGAGAGGTCCTGGAATAAACCCAGGTTTTTAGGGTGGATTTTGAGAGATCCTCGGATCAGAGCAGGTTTTAGTGTGGTTGTTTTTGGAGTTTTTGGGTTTCGGGATGAGAGTTTAGGGTTTAGGGGTTATGAACGTTCAAGGGAATGTTGGGGGTATAGGGTTAAAGGTTTAGGGACTCCGGTTTAAGGCTTAGGGATTTTAGGGAGGTAGGGTTTATAGGGTTTTCGGGGTTAAAGTTTGGGCCGTATGGGAAATAAAGGCTTAAGCAATTTTGGGCTGATCTACGGTTTGGGGTTTTAGGATCTAGGGCATGTGGGTTTTGCGTTTTTCTTGAGGGCTGTATACAGGTTTGCACACGATGGTGCTTTTGTGCCTTGTTTTTGCTTCAAGATACACTATGATCAGGCTCTTAGGCAGGAAGTAGTAGATTGAAAGTAGCATTGGCGAACATGCCGACAGTACCAAGCTTGTCACGCGAAACAGGGTTCAACATCGGACAGGGAATCTACTGAAGCAACTCGTCGTCTGACATGACATAATGTGGACCCACAATGAAGCACTGATGCACACGAAACATCGGCATTCGCGGTGCAAACCGGACTGCCCTCAACATTTCAGGGCTGAGAGTGGGTGGAGGGGGGGGAGTCGTCGCATTTGCTTTGGGTTTAGAGTCTTCGAAAAGGGGTTGGGGAGTTTAGGTTGCGTCAGGCATTTGGGTCCGCAGAGATTCGGATGAGGGTTTTCTAGGTGAAATGAGCAATCGATAGGGTGCGAAGGAAGAGTTGATTGAAGATGCATTGTAGGCCCCTTCGGTGTCCACACGTTCCATTCAGTATCGGTATAAGTATCCATGCTTTGAGTATGAATTCTAGATTCTAGACCATGCAGCATAGGAATGCTCATGCACAAAGGAAATGCCTCATCGGATGGTCCTGCCGGACGTCATCAGCTATGGTGCTGCTATGAGCTGCTGTGCATCCTGACGATGGCTCGACTGTGATCTTCGGGGCTTGGGGTTTTGTTTGAGAGTTTAGGCTTTTAGGGTTTAGGGGTTTAGGGTGTAGGCTTTAGGGTTTAGGGGTTTAGGGTTTAGGCTTTAGGGTTTAGGGTTTTAGCATTTTGTGTTTGGGGTTGCAGGAGTTAGGGATATGGGTTGTTCTCTCGCATCGGGAGTAGGGCTGTGAATCATTGCGTCAGGGTCCAACCGAGGTATGCCAATCCATGGTCATACTTGATACAATAACTTATGGCCCCTCTACACCCATATTGTTTTTGGCATTCAAAACCTTATCCTGTTGTGTCACGGCCCCTGATGGCTACCACGCATGTGACATGATATTGTTTTGTGTCTGGAAGCACAGCTGTCGTGCAACGTCCTTTTTGAGGGCTCGCTGCCACTTCTGTGACTTCCCAACCAACGGCTGTATGAAGTGGAGCTTCCCTCAAGACCGGCATGATTCCTTGCAAAAGTTGTATCTTTCACATATGTATGTAACTTATATATGTGATGTCTGTTTGTCTGCCAATCTACCAATCTACATACTACATCACTGTACACTTTCTCCGGCATCCGCTTGTTGCCTGTTCTCTCTCTTCTCCAACAGCGGACTTCAGCACCTTCTGATTGTTACGTTGTCAACATGCTGATCCATCTCCTCTACAGCTTGTTGCGAAACCCCAAGCTATTCGAGCCTGCCCCAAGCCGCACCCATGGGCTGAAGACTTCTAAGGTCCGGCCGAGCCGACGCTTCATCTTAGAAACAAGTCTCGACCCGCGGAATCCTCGAAGCGTCGAATCCCAAAAGAGCTGAGAAGACAACGTGCGACCGAGCCTGCCACCGGAAGCCCTGGATCCGAAGCTCGAGGTGGAAGCTGCGAATCCTGCCGTGTGCCCGACAACACCCCCCCCCCCCACCGACACTCGCGCTCTAGATGTTCCTTCTGGCCCTGTCTGCAGCAAGGCGAACATTGCAATACAGTATAATGTAATTCAATATACTATACTAGACTAGACTATACTATACTACAATATACTACAATATACGATAATATTGCCTTGCGGAGTGCCGCGGTATGTTTCAATCTGCTGCAGTTGTTGACACTGTCGCTGCGTTTGTTTTGCCGTCTTGCCTTGGTGCTTTGGTTCTCCGTGATTCGCGCAATGAGCTCTGATCAGCCCAGGCAAAGGGGGAGAACTGGCCTGAAGCGCTGCACCTCTTCGGCAGCCTTGCTGGGGCGGCGTTGACGCCGGATGTTCTCAGCCTTTCTTGCTGAAGCTATGCTTATATATACATGTATACGATAGTATACTGTAAATACTAGGGTAGAAATCAAATGTAATACAATATACTATACCATATTATACTACACTACAATATAACATAATGTAATAATATAATATACCATACTCTAGGGGAGCTCGGATTTCGGAGTCTTGCCTCTGGCTAGTTAGCTAGTTGTCGTATGCTGGACTACCCCAACCTTCCAGGTACCTCCTATATAGGGCCCTATAGGGGCTCTAGCAGCTTATATAGTAGGTACCTGGGGGGTTGGGATTAGTTGCCCAAAGGGCAACAAATTTGGAGGTGGGATATCGAAGTGACCAGGGTGATAAACATGCTAGGAGTAGGCAGAAATAGCTACGCTAGCAACGACGTCTAGAGGTCTTCTAGTCAGGCAGTCGTGCGATGATTACCTGCTTGTTGCTTGACATGTCTGCGTCGACATTGCAGAAGGTGTAGTGAGAGAGAGAGAGAGAGAGAAAGAGAGAGAGAGCGAGAGAGAGAGAGAGAGAGAGAGAGACAGAGAGAGAGAGAAAGAGAGAGAAAAAGGGGCCATAGTCTGGCACTAGTGCCAGCAGCTTCAATCTGCATGTCTTATACAGCAAGCGCAATGACCCTGAGATGGCACATCAAAGCGATTACGGTCACAGTCATAGGCATGTTCTGTAATGAAACGTTTCGTTGTGATGCATGGCAATTCTGCTGAGAAATGTAGTGTGTTCCGGTGGCATGGGTACCCAGGCTTTCCAATATTCCTTAACTAGGGAATATACCGTATACGATCATCGTAGAGATCCTAAAAAAAGAAGAAATATTGGAAGGTTTGGGTATAATCCAGACGTCAAGCTGCCAGACCCGAGGCTCCAACTCTGCATCAACGGATACTTCTGTTGGGATTTTGGTTTCCTATAGATCTCCGTTCCGTGTCAGCAACACTATAGCGCAAGCTCCTGGTCCTAATCTAAACAACGTTCAGGCTACAGCGCAGCTATCCACTCCTGCGACAAGGGCCATTGCTGGCAGTTGGCTTTGGGCCTCTTTGACCAAATGCTTCACGCCCAGGCGAAGTTCAGCACCCTGCATGTTCAGAAATTATATGCTCGTGTCTCATTGCTCTGCCTATCGTGGTGACCTATTTCAGATAGCCACAGCTTGGGATATTCCAGCTTCGCCAAAGGCGGGCAACCCTTTCCACATAGACGTATCGAGAATGTGCGGGGGCACGCAGGGTGGACGGCGGTACAACAGGAGGGTTAACGAGAATCTGCATCACGAAGACGTGAGCAACTCCTGCTTCCTGGCAGATAAAGCATGATGCCGTCAGCTACAACACGACCATCAGCACCTGCGAGAAGGCAGAGCAATGGCAGCTGGCATTGAGACTGTGCCCTGGGTCGTGATTTTTGCAAATGTGAGACCGAGATAAGCATAACTACCATGATTCGCGAAGTGCATGACAACGATATCATTGACACGTATGATGTGCATGTATGTTAGCACACCATTTAAATCTTGTGTGTCTGGGTGCGAGCCGATGTCCCCGCATTTGTTTGGATACCAAGACCTGTATACACAGATACATGTGTGTACACTGCACACACATCTGTGAATATGCATTCCTGCACAATTTTGAACACCCCCATGACCCACCTACACTTGTTTATCTTCTTGTTCATGAACAGTCGAGAATGCGTCAAGACACGGACAAAGCCGACATCTCAAACCCTTAGTTGGAGCTCACATATCAAAAATGGATGCTGTTGATTATTTCTCTAAGACGGTTTCCCCTTCAACAAATCAATCGCTTTCAATGCATAAAACCTTCTTCTTCCTAGGCGAGAATTACATCCGGGCATGTTCATGCGTATTCATGTAGAGCTGAGCTGTATGCAAGCATACACACGTGCAGAGATCGGCATGTAGACATGTCTGTCGGTCTACTAATCTTAGATACGTGCGTCTGTCTGTCTGTCTGTC
>CAJNDV010034456.1:0-17063 GCA_905221635.1 Symbiodinium sp. CCMP2456 | reverse complement strand
TCTGTCTGTCTGTCGGTTTGTCTGTGCGCGTGCGTGTATGTGTCCATGTTTGTGTCGGTGGGTGCATGTGTGGGTGGCGAGTTGGGCTTTGTATGAAAGCATGTACGTACCCGGTGAGTACTCCTTACAGCCCATATCTGCATGTATTCGTAGCACGTCTTGGCCAGTTCTCCGGGATTTCTTCTGTGCAGGTGATCACTTGCCACTGGTAAGTGGTTTATGGGAAGAGACTGACTGATCGATGGGTTATTATAATGATAAGCTTCGACAACTCCTTGGGTCCCATGCGATGAAGTTAAGTCCTGCTTTGGGCCTAAGCTCCCGAGGTGCGCTGCCTAGAAGAGAGCCGGAGGAAGTACGAATTCAACGAAGGCCACACTCTGAACTCCCCGAAAGTCCATCACTACGAATCGACGAACAATCTGCTCAAATAAGCCAAATAGGTATGCTAGCACCCTCAGGCCGAAGAGATGTTGAAACCGACCACGGTAGACACAGATTTCGGCACGTCTTCAAGACTTGAACTACCCAAAGGGTCCAAGTACCATTAGAGTAGGTACTTAGTACTACAGTAGGTATTTGGGCCCCAAGAGATATACTACACCGTACCATTACTTGGACCCTTTGGGCCTCTGGGTACGAAGGTTCTGGGGAATGCAAGCGGCTGTCTTGCGCCCCGACGTGGTGAATTATGGCGCAGCACTGAACTCTTGCGCCAAGAGCGGGGAGCCTGGGAAATGACTTGGTTGGTCAAGCGCTCAGGGAGAGTTTGAGAAACTGTAGAACAGTTTGTTGAACCGGGTTCAGTTCACGCATGTCCTTAGCTTCTTTTAGTCAGCTGTACTGCCAGTGCTCCTGATCAGTGCGCTGCATTTCTTAGTGGATGTTGGTATTGCTAGTTTCTGGCTCGATGGTTGCCATGCTATTGCCAATTCCATTGCCACTGCCACTGCCACTGGCACTGCCACTGCCACTGCTACTACTCATACGACTACTTATTAAACCTAGTACCCTCCTACTCCCACTCCTGCTCCTACTTCTGCTTGCTCCTACTGCTACTGCTGCTGCTGCTACTGCTACTGCTCCCGTTCCCGCTACGGCTACCGCTACCGCAACGGCTACGGCTACGGCTACGGCTGCTGCTGCTTGTGCCATGGCCACTGCCGCGCTACTGTTACTGCGGCGACGACGACAATTGCCACTCACACTACCACTGCTATTACCGTGTTCACCACTTAAACCACAGCCGCTTCCATGCAGCATTCAGCAGGATGCTGGTAGCAGTGAGAGCGCTTCGTGACACCAAGGAGTGGGGGCTGGCGCTACATTTGTTGCAGAGCATGGAAGCAGAGTATGTCCAGCCGAACGTGGTCTCCGAAGTTTCCTCCAGAACCCATTTTCCTTTGTGCTGCTTAGTTTTTAGGGGTTTAGGGTTTAGGGATTCCGGTTTATAGGGTGTAGTGTAGGGATCAGTGGAGTCAGTACTCCTGGCTTTATGTAAAACAGGGCTCAAGGTCTGTTTGCAGACCCAGGTTACCTACAGCGCTGCCATCGCTTCCTGCCGGCCGGCCGGTCAGTGGGAGGCCAGGCTTGGTGTGTCCCAATCTAGTATAGGGGCCTTAATAATTAGAATAGGGCTTGGGGTATATTATACTATAATATAGTAAGTAACCCCCCAAAACCCTATTCCAATTATTATTATTAAGGCCCCTATACATTGCAAGCCAAGCTCCTGACAACCGGAATCCGTACTGGTTCAGGGTGATGGTGGACCATGACGAAGCTGATTCCAACAAAGCTTCAGAATGGCTGCCACTTCTTACAAGAACCGAGCTTTCGCCCTAATTGAGCTATGCGGCTTTGTTGTCTCAATCCCAGAGCCTGTGCCCAAAGGATGAAGTGAATCCCACAGGTTGCGGCCCATTTACTCTCGCTCATGCAGAAGGGAGAGATCGCTTTGGATGCCCTTTGTTACACGGCTGCCATTGGCTGCTGTGACCCGGCAGAATTCCAAGTTCAGGGACATGTTCAGACACATGATTTCTTATCTTGGTTAGTCTTTGCTGCTCATGACACTGTCATTTCTCAGTTATGCAGCAGCTCCGGAATGGGCGCTTACAGGATCGCACCGCGTTGATAAGAGGGCTTTTTTGGCTGGATGTACCAGAATCTCCCGCACCCCTGAAGCATTGCTTTCACATCGGTGCTAGCCCTATAGGAACCCAAAGCAGATTCTTACGGGATGTTCGTGAGCCGGCAGCTACGCGAGTAAGGCGAGAAGAGTGGACAATGGGAGTGGGCGCTGCACCTCCTTCAGAACATGCCCACAGCGACGGTGGCCCCGAACGTCATCAGCTACAGCGCGCCTAGCCGCCAGGAAAGCCCCAAGTTTGGGCTATATCCATATGTAAGCTCCTTAAAGCAGTTTTCCTCAACACTCCATCCTGAATCCTGATCCCTGAGACAGCCTGAGACCAGAGCACCCCTTAACACTGAATGCTGAACAGACATGAGGCTGTGATCAGTTCTTGTGGACCTCGAGCGGCATGGCAGCAGTCGCTGGCACTCCTGCGCAAGCTGGCCATAACGACACTTGGGATGCTGCCATAGCTGTCTAGGTCTAGAAAGTGTGGGATCCAGGAACGGCTGGAAGGTCCCAATTCTGGTGTGAAAGAGAAGTTTGTGGAGGTGGGTTTCATGTTGGAGGGGGTTATGCACGAAGTGTAGAGGACGAAGGTAAGCGAGCAAGATGTGTTGCCACAAAAGCAGTGCCATCCTGTATCCAGGCAACGTATGTTGTCCGCTTGTCAGTTTTTGTTTCGCCACGGGGCTACGGCAGTGGCGTGGCCCCAAGGTACTTAAATAGGGACTAAAAACGGGCCAAAGCATATACGTATACATACATATATATATATATATATATATATATACATCTGTATATATATATATATACCCATGCATAACGTACATATATATATATATATATACACATTTATTACATCTGTATATATATATATATATACACATGCATAACGTACATATATATATATATATATACATATTTATTTATACTATTTGGGCACATGGACCCTTAGGGGTACCAACCCTGCGCCAGCCTCGGGGCTTTGGGGGCTTCGGCTTCAAAGCTTCGCGGGCTCAAGGATGCGGGTATCATTGATTATTATCAGCTTGCATAGAAATATATTGATTATTATGATTAATTGTTATAATTATGATAACGGTTATGATGCTCTGTGTTTTGGACCAGGATCACACCCAATGACGTCAGTTACAATGCCACCATCAACACCTGCGAAAGAGCTGGGCAGTGGCAGGACTGCCCGTGAGAGAGAGAGAAAGAAAGAGAGAGAGAGAGAGAGGGCGAATGATTGATATCATCGTTTCGGTGGTAGGGAGGTCCGAAGCATGAGAGCAGAGGGTTCTACTGGGACTACGTAGTGGCGTTGCAGAGTCCAGAGGGATCACAAAGTCAGGCTTTTCCAGCCTTGTTTATGGCCTGGTTGTAGTTCTAAACATGGTCCTCCCTCTCTCTGTACTCCACCCACGTCTACTTTTTCTTTGATCTCGCCCGCTCTCTCTCTATTATGATTAAGAACACCCCTGCCCCCTGATGTTGAAGTTTGCTTTCTCGAAGCATTGAGAACTAGGGCTCCGCATTGATTGTTTTCGTTCCGGCACGCGCTCGTGCAATCGTAGGGTTTCAGATGCTGTGTAGATTAGTTGTAAGATTCTCGGTTTCCATCCCTATAGGAGTTAGAGCGACCCCGCAAGTGTATCACTCTTATCTTTCTTGTACCATAGTCTTGCCTAGCTAAAACTAGTCTTTGGGCGCATCCTCGGGCAAGAGCTCCCGGGATACATATTCAGTAGCAGGGGCCAGGTAAACGAAGGTTTGGGGACTGCTTCGAGGAGGCTTTGGATGTCTTTTCCTCGATGGCCTATGCCGAGCTGCGCCCCACGGCCGTCACCTTCGGGTCGTTGATGCACCTTCGGCTTTGCTAAGGTTCCTCTACTTCTCAATGCCGCCGAATGTACCCAGGTTGTAGACCCCATCGTGTCAGAGTCAGTCCCCAGAAGACACCAAACAACTAGTTGGTTGATGTAAAGCATAGGAAAGTGCACCAGACTTCATCCACAGCACTGCCAGCAGAAGTTGCTGTTAGCTTTGCAGTTGTAGCATAGAGCAGAAGCAGTGCGCGAGTAGCACTACTCGTCGTCGCCTCAGTTGTAGTTGTCTTCGGCGCAAACATGGCCTTACGTAATACTAATTGGTAGTCGATGAAGTCCAACTCGGGGCTTCAGATTCGGCATCGGGCACACTTGTTCTCTCTCCCTGAATTGGCCCCAGGAATGCATGCGCCAAGATGGAGAGGTGGGCGGATTTTGTCTTGTGGAGAAGCAGCAGCATTAAGACGGGCTACTGGAGATTGATGCAGATCCCTCCAAGCGAAATATAGGAGCCCAAAGAACTACCAATATTATTCCTTGGGTTCCTTATGATAATGATAGTATAATATACCCCAAAACCCTATTCGAATTATTAAGGCCCCTACATTAATTATTCAGGGCCGCCGACGGCCTAACAGAGCCCGGGGAAGAGATCCCGCGTCCCCAAGTCCGACCAAGTCCCACGAACTGGCACCGGAAAAGCTTTAGGATGAAAGCAATGTAGGGGCCTTAATAATTAGACTGGGTTTTGAGGTTTTGAATACTCTCATAATAAGAATAGTAGTAATATTAATATTGGGGTCTCACTTCAGGGTTTCAAGCAGCTTTCAGCCCGTTCTACGAGGGTTTAGGGTTTAAGGTTTAGGGTTTAGGGCAGCTTAGGGTTTATAGGGTTTAGGGTTAGTTGCGATTGTTTTGAGTTGTGTAGACGCTGACGCCAGAGGGATGGCGCCCGGGGAGAAAGATCGAAGGTGGCAGCTGGCGATGCAACTCTTTGCAGACATGCCTACCGCCACTTGCCATGCCAACTATAGTGGCAGTAGCAGGGGAGATAATATAAGGGCATAAAATAATTACCTATACTATTTTGGGGGCTCGTTATTAAAACTATAGTATAGTATACCCCAAAACCTTATTCTAACTGTTAAGGGTTCTACATTAGGGCTATGGCAGACGTGAGATTGTCCACATCAAGGTCCTTGGCAAGATGTCCCCGGAAGTGTTGCAACCGGGGAGTGTCAACCGAGCTCTGACTTCCAAGAGCTCACTTTTTTGAGCCTACCTATAGTCTCCATTGTAGTTCCTTTTTTTGGTTTAACCATTTTTATAGTTAGGACCCCATAAGGCAACCCAAAAAAGGAACTACAAAGGAGACTATAGGTACATATTCGTTGCACGGGCCCTTGAGGGTGTCGACGGTGTGTTGGATCGGGTTGATGTTTTCACACCGATGTAAAGAAACGCATCGAGCAGTAGGGTTGCAAATATCTGTCTGCTGACTCCTACGGATGCGACCTCCAAGATATGTTGTTGTCTTGTTCAGCCGATACCCAAGACCGTACTGGAAAGGCCATTGATAGTCAGAAGTGAAGGGTTCAAGCACCTTAGATGTATGGGGTCTGACATGTAGCTGAAACTGCCCAGTAAGTTGCATGCAGTAACCTGTAACAAAGGATTGCAGTGCATCGTTGCTTTTAGTAGGGTTTTTTCGCGAACAAAAAATCATTCGATTTTTTGATGCAAAGCATGCGATTTTCTGCTGCAAGACATCATGCCTGGGACGCTCTGCTGTTGCTCTTGACGTTAAACCCTGGTTAGAAATACTCAACCCGTCACTTTCGCAGCCCCCATCTCACGGCCTTGTTTCTGTTTGTTCCTTCCAGGTCAGGGTCCGTCCAGACGTCGTCAACTTCTCAGTTGGCCTCGCCGCTTGCGGTGCCTTGAAAAGCCAGTCAGCAAGTCTTCGAAATTTTGGGCTCTGAGAGCGACGGGTCTGTGAGGCTGCTTTCTCGTCTTGAACTTGAGGGTTTGTGGGGCTTCGGGCAGGTTATATATGTTATCTGTTCAACTAAAGGCTCTCTGCGACCTATCGTTTTCCAAAGCTCAGGCAAAACCCACCGCCTTGGACATACATCTACAGTATCCATAATCCCGAGGCTATAATCCACATGTAGGTAAAGCTTAAACAAGACTCGTTTCCATGAGAAGCAAGATCTTATGCGGCGTGCTCTCAAAACTTTAGAGCTAGATTTCACGAACTGTGGCCATCGTCTGCCTCAGAGTCAACCAAAACCCCAAACCCTACCTATACGTAGTCTCCATTGTAGTTCCTTTTTTTGGTTTAACTATTTATATATTAAGGATCCGATAAGGAAACCCAGAAGGGAACTACAACGGAGACTACAGGTAGACCCTAAATGGTAATGGACGGTTCTTCAGCCCTAAGCATCAAGCCATGAAGCCGAAGCCAAAACGGCACAGCGGAATTTAGGGTTTAGGGTTGAGGGTTTTGGTTGCCAAGTTTTCTTTGTTGTTCCGTCCGGGCCTTTTTCGCGTGGCTCGCTGCTGAAACCTGCGTGCCCCCCGATCCCTGCAAGGCTAAAGCCGGACCTACCCCTAGGCCCTACAGTAGTTCCTTTTTGGGGTTCATATATAGAATCCTATAAGGTAACCCCAAAAAGGAACTACTATGGGGCCTATGGGTAAACCCTAAACCGTAGTTCAAGACAGGTAAGGGAGGGCAGTGGCAGCTGGCACTGCAGATGTTTCAGGCGATGACTGACGATCAGGCGCTAGCCGTGCGAGGGCTGCACTAGAAGGTTAGCGTCAAGAGGGGGTCTTGTCACATGTTTTGGCAGCTTCCACAAAGGTCTGTGAAACACTGGTTCAGTCCGAAGTAGTGTGCCCATGAATGGAACCCGATTGTGCTTAGTCGCTTAAGCCTTAATATCCCTTGCTTTTACTGGTAAAGCCAACACTACGTATCATCGACGATGGCAATATAGAAAGTTTTTATTGCTGTTGCTGCTGCCACTACATCCGCAACTGCGGCTCAGGATGCTGCCACTACCACTGCTGCTCCCGCTGCTGCGGATGCTACACTGCACGACTTCGAAAGACGGAGAGATCGGGGCCCACGTATGCACCCCACAACCTGTTCTACTCATGAAGGCCCCTATATAAAAGGGGCTTAAGTTTCATGTCTGCCGTTGCAGCTCGGCCTGTGCGGAGTGTTGCGATTGCGATCTCGGGTGCGATCTTCGGAGAGAATTCGCATCATTACACCCACTGATGATGATGACGATTATTGTTATTAGTATTTTTGTTATGATCAGTATTATTCGGTTGTATGTGTTGTTATTACTAGTGCTGTTTTTTACTTATTGTTCTTGTATCTTCAGTCAAGCATCTGTGTTCCCTGACAGGTCTCGCCAAACCTGGTGAGCTACAATGCTCTTTTCGACTGCCTGCAGGAGACTGATGTCGGGCCCACTTTGCAGCTTGGTTTGGCTTATTTTAGCTATCAGCAGCGCCAAGAAAATGCAGTTAGTGCTCTTAGGAGCTTCATTTGTAGTATAATCAAGGCGCGCACAAGATGCTGATAAGAGGTAGCCGCATTGTTGAGATCATAGAGCAGTTCTGACAGTAGGCTAGCGCCGAGGCAATTCACATGACCCTAAACCCTAAACCCTAAACCCTAAACCCTAAACCCTAAACCCTAAACCCTAAACCCTAATGATTGCAGCGGCAACTCTCATACTTTTGGAACCTGATTAGGAAACCCTGGGCCTTTCTTAGGGTTCTTCCCTGAGGGTCCATGTACCCAAAAGTATAGACTTTGGCCTGACTTTGGCCTTAAAGTAGTCCCTTTGCAGGTACTTTGGGGCCAAAGTATATACTATTGGGGTACATGGACCCTTAGGGCTGAAAATGAACCCAAATATATCGGGGTTTGAGGGCCAGGGTTTCTTAATCAGGTGAGGATTCAGGGTTTAGGGTTTGGGTTTAGGGGGTTGGGTCTGATTTGAGACTCTCTGAGAGCAAGGGGCCATTTGGGAGCTTCGGATCGGGTGAAGAAGCGGAACCAGAAGGAATAATGTAGGGGCCTAATCATTGGAATGTGTACTGGGCACCTTTATAGTATAAGTGTAGTTACCAAGGAACCCCAAGGAATAGAATTGGTAATTGTTTAAGCCTCAGTATTATGTTCGACGTCACCTCGGATATGCCAAGATAGAAACCCCTTGGCAGCAGTTCACCAGCATGCCGATTGCCAGATTAATAGTTATCCCGGGAGATTGCTGATCATAACATTATCGAGCAGTGATCCCGGGAGCCTAAACCCGAAACCCGGAACAGTATCATATCGTACTCGTATTATATATATATATATACATTTATATTTATATTTGTAGATATACATATGCGCAACACACACACACACATATATATATATATATACATACACAGATTTGTTTTTTACATGCATCTATGTACATATGTGTATGCATACGAAAGCATGGACATCAGGATCTCTCAAGCCAGACTACGTAGGCTTTCTTGCAGAGGAGTCTTGTAGGGTGTAGGCGGTGTTTCTGACATTAATGTGACGAGATGCTGCGGAGTGTCGGTTCGGCATCATGATCTTCTGGAGCCTTGTGAGTCGATAGATAGTGTCTCAGAGCTAGTGAAGCGTAAATAGCAACCCTGGATGTGTGAAGGGGCGGGTGGGGTTTGGGGTTATGACGTCGATTGTATCGGCGACCATGGCCAAAATACTAGTGTTTACGGAAAAGTTGGCGCGTGAAAGCTTTGCGCGAGGTTTCGGCAAGCGCGACCGCTCTACACTGGGCTGCTGCGCAAAGGCATAACCACGCTGGACTTGCATGATACTCGGCTGTTGGGAGGTCGATGGTGGTCATGCTGCGGATGGTTTGAATTAATGATGACGATGATGATGATGATGATGATGATGACAACGGTGATGCTGAAGCTGATGCTCAAGCTCATGACGACGCTGTCTATTCTTGCCGCCGTGACGATGGAACTGTGGTACCTCCCCGAAGTGCGAAGATGTTGGAGATGGTTTTGATGATCACCGCTGTGCTCGCGCCGGTGCAGCTGGCCCTGATGGTTGTGGCGATGCCCTAATAAGCCCAATACTGATGTGATGATGACAAAGAGCAGGAAGGTGATGTTGACCTTCCTTTGTTTCCTTAAGCTCTGCCACGTTACAGACTATTCTGAACTTCGCCGAAGGACATGTCGGCCGGGGCCGCATGGCTGGCAGTGAGGCGTGGCTGGGTGTTCAGGGTCTGCAAGGCTGGGCTTGGAGCTTTTTGTGCTACCTGTGGTCCTTCGCAAGACACAGTGTCCTAAACAAAGCCAAAACGACAGTCCGCTTGGGCTCTCCACACTGCAGGTGGTGGTTTTCCGACATCCTTCCGCACTACCTCCACCCCACCGCCCGGCAAAGTTGTGACATCATTACAGGCGGCTTAGGGTTTAGGGGTTTAGGGTAAGCGGATTTTTTGTCAGTTCGAACATGGTTCCAAGCGCCTCGCCTTTGTAGCTCCCGATACTCTGCAGCTTAGCCGACCTGGATTTCCCAGTTCTGCGCAGAGCTCAATGCTGTTGCTTGTGTAGTCAGCGAGCGGTCAGTTCCTTTTCTTGGCTTTGTGTCTTCAGAAAGTGAGCTGAAACGGGGTAATACTGTGTTTACATACATGAAGTCACATGTTGGCTTGATAGGTGCTGGGAAGCGCAGAGGCGTTGAGGTTTAGACTTCAGGTCTCAGTGTTCACGGATGGTTCGTCGTGGAAAACGAACGAAGTTGAGGAGTAATTGTGTACCGTCGACGATCACAGCCAGGTTGGGGCAAGTCACGACCCATATGGTCCAACTCCGATATCAACGCTTTCGTGTTGGCCAAACTGCATGAACATCGAATACCTGCTGAGGCGCTGAGGGTTTAGGAGTTGTGGGGTGACCTCAGCTTCTGTGCAGGAGGTCCTGGAATTGGACATTGCTTTCGCATTTAAACCTGTAGCGTTGACCCAGTTGACCCCACAGGATAGATGACAAGGTGGCGGTTCCTGACAGGGTTTGGTGCCCACAACAAGTTTGGAATACTAAAGCCCCAGAAAGGTGTTTGTGTTTGTTGAATGTTTGGGCTGCCACACATGAGATTGAAGTGTTCCGTGAGCTGCGAGAGGCTTTCAGCATCCGTTTTGTGACAGTAGCCCTTCGGAGCATTGGATGGTTCCGAGGGTTGGAACCATGAAGCAGGTAATCCAGAAGACCTGCAGCCTTTGAACTTAGTCCAACGGCTCAAGAGAATCAGAGGTGTTGGGAGTCAGCTTCGTTACGGCTCTGTCAAGGGTGACATGTCTACATGCTCGTCATCCTGCAGCAACAGTAGTACCAACAGCAAGAGCACGGCCAAGAAGCTTAACTGGACGTCGTATCCAGAATCAACATGCTCCTGCAGATGTGTTGGAAAGGCTGGAGTATTTGTGACAGTGCAATGTGGAAAGAGTCATCTAGCCCACATGACGCTCAGAAGCAACTCCAAGCCAGAAATGAATTACTACGGTTCTAAAAAACATACACGCCTGAACCCTATAAACCCCTAGACACCCCTAAACTCTACAAGACACCAATTAAAACCCAAACCCCTAACCCTGAACCCTAAGCCTTCAAACCCCTGAACCCTAAACCCTAAACCCTACAAGCCCTAAACCCTAAAACCTAAACCCTAAACCCTAAACCCTAAACCCTAAACCCTAAACCCAAACCCTGAACCCTAAACCGTGAACCTCGAGGTTCCGGCTGGCAACCGAGGACTGGGGCGCATCGCGCTGAGAGTCAGCCGGGAAGATCTGACTCGGCTAGCGCTGCGGGGCACAAGAAAAGGGGGGCAGGGTTAAGGGGTTTCGGGTTCAGGGTGATAGGGTCTAGGCGTTTCGGGTTCAGGGTTCAGGGTTTTGGGGTTTCGGGTTCAGGGTGTGCTGTGGGGGTTTCGAGTTCAGGGTTTGGGGTTTAGGGTTTAAGGGGGTCCAGAACGGTTTACAAGGCTTCGGTAAGGGCTATTGTAGGGGATCTATGCATGGGTCATCCGGGTTTCAAATCCTAATTTCATGATTCCTCAACTGATGGGCACATGTTGTCGAGTCTCTATACAAAGTGGCGAGAGAATAAAGCTGTCGAGTGGATGTCACTTTGCCGCTGACCTTAAACTCCCAGTCGTTCCCAACACCCTGGCTAGGCGAAAGCGCTAAGTTTAGGTGGAATGCGATATGGGTAGTTCTCCCAGTCTAGTCTAGTCATTGAGGCCCCTACATCACGAAGACTCAAAAAACGGCCCAAAAAACTCAACGCTGGGAAAGATTTCTCCATTGGTTCACGTAGTAGCAGCCTGCTCCCAGATTGGACTCCTCCTCGGTAGTTCACGCGTATCCTGTCGCGCATGCACCCGTCTGTACTTGAAGCGTATCTTGTAGTTTGTATTTGTATGTCAGTATCTATCTGCTTACCTGTTTGCCTATCTAACTATCTCTATATGCACGTATGTATTTATGTATGCATGCATGCATGCATGCATGAATGTATGTACTTATGTACGTAAACTCCGCAGGTCTATCTATCTAGCCGTCTTTGTTTCTATCGCAATCAATCAACCAACCTATCTATCTATCTATCTATCTATCTATCTGTCTCGCCATCCTTTGAGCTGTCTATCTATCTTCCATAAGCTATATCAACCAACCTATTGATCTGTCAATCCTCCTGTCTATCCACCCATCTGTCTATCTATCTGTCTGGCTTTCTGTCTACCGATCTACCTACTACCTGTTTGGCTATAACTCTACCTATCGAGCTACGTGTCTATCAATCAATCAACCAATCAGCCCGTCAATCAACCAATCCATCTATCTGTCTGTCTGCCGATAGAGCCACCTATCTGTCTATCTGCATATTTGTCAGTTTCTTTCTACCAACCAATGTGTTTATCTTGCTGTGCACATATCTGTCTGTCTAGCTACTTATCTACCTGTCTAGCTAGCTATCGAGCAACAATCTATCTAGCCCTGTCTGTCGAGACCGAGGGCTTTAAGCACAAGCAAACGAAGTGTGTATGTATGTATGTATGTATGTATGTATGTATGTATGTATGTATGTATGTATGTATATATGTATGCAGGCACGCATGCACGGATGTATGGATTTACGTATGTTTGTATGCTTGTAGACACACATATATGCGCAGGCCTATGCGTATACAATCGTTTAAACAAAAGTGTGTAGGAGTGTGTGTGTATATATATATATATTTATATCATATGCGCATCTGTTCACATACATACATACATACATACATACATAAATACATACATACTTATATGTATATACATACATACAGATGTCTGTCTATATATATATATACATGTGTACATAGAAACAGGAGGCAAATATATTCACTGAACGCGTGTGTGCGTGTGTGTGTGTGTGTGCGTGAAGTTGTTCATGCATGTGTACCTTTGCATACGTAATGTGTATGCATGTGTATTTATATGTATTTGCATTTATGTTGGCATGTGTATGTGTATATATATATATATATGTGTGTGTGTGTCTGTGCGCGTGTGCATGTGTGTGGAAACGGTTTCTCTATGTCCACATGCTGTTGGACAGTGCTGAAACCTAACCTAGCAACAACGGTATAGCAGAAAGAGTAGGATAGTACCGTCGATAACAAGAAGACGAATCATAATACCGACAGTAGGTCAGTAGGATTGAGAATGAAGTCTTTCATCGCCATGCTGATGATTTTGGCAAGCCCGATGTAGTCCTTGCCGGCTCCAGTTTTCAGCCCTGGCGTCTTGCATTCCTGCTTCACACCTGGTCCTAGGTAGGAGTTAAGGTTCAGGGTTTCGGGTTGTGTCACTTCCTGCTGAATGTCAGAGGTCATCGAGTTGAGTTTTGAGGGTGAAGGAAGTTCCAACGAAGGCTTGCCGTGTCCATTCACACATACGCAGACACACACACACACACAGATAGATAATGAGATGTGTGTGTGTGTATGTATATATATATATATGAATACCGTCCCCACCTGCACGTCGATGAGCACACGCACAAAGACTAGCGCAGACACACGCGCACACACACACACATTCTCTCTGTCTTTTTCTTTCTCTTTCTCTGCCTGCGCCTGCCTGCCTGACTGGCTGTTTGTGTGTCTGTCTGCCTGTCTGTCTGTCTGTCTGTCTGTGGTCAGTCTGTCTCTCTCTCTCTCTCTCTGTCCGTCTCTCTGCCTCTCTGTCGCTCTCTAGCACTCACATATATATATACACACACACACACACACTCACCGGCTTAACGTCACAGCCCAATGCCATGTCTGCTGGGCGATTTCACTCCGTCGTCCGCGCCCGCGCACCGCAGCACCAGAAGCATCCCTGTTGCAAGCGGAGCATGCCAGGATGGATCGACTGGGTTGAAGGTGTTCTAATTAAACTGAGAGCCTTGGGTTTATGCGCAGCTCGCTGGGCTGTCATCATCCTCACACTCCACCTGCCTTCTTGCCGTACCCAAGAAGCACCTTCGCCGGAAGCTGATGTGATCATGCGTGTTTTTCGTTTCGAGCCTCTCTCCATCGTCTGCAGAGCGTTGATGCAGGGCTTCATGCGTTTTGCGAAAATTGCATCTCGCTGGATGTTTGTTTAAAGAGATGGCCCTAATTGCCTTGAGTAGGCTTCGTGCCCACACTGCCTCCTAGGGTTTAGGGTTCAGGGTTTAAGAATAACATTGAAGATGAAGACACACGATCACCACCCTTAAGCTTGCACAGGAAGTTTTGACTGACAGCACGAAATAGTTGCCGGCTATTCAAAAGCAGTGTTCTGCAAAAAGGGTTACATGAAGCTTACTCTGAATAAGAGATCCTGTCTCTCGGAGGCTAGTAACACTTCTTGGGCATACGGGTGAAGTCGTTATAAGGAAACGCGTAGTCTTCAACAATCGTGATTCTGAGCAGGGATTAAGAAGACACCTCATCATCATGATGTTTCATTTGTGGCTACATGATGTCCAAGAAGGTGTATGTATGCAGCAGAGTACACATATGTGTCATCGAAGCAGAAGCCGTAAGCGATGGACCGACAGTTCCCTGCAACTGCTGTGCGACCCGAAGATCCGACGAAGCTCCACTTGACCGTACCCATAGGCTCCAGTGTAGTTGCTTTTGGGGGGTTAGTTTAAATATAGGATCCTAAATCTAACCACAAGAATGGACTACGATGGAGCCTATAGGTGTGCTCTAAAGTTTTCAAGTTAAAGACATGAAGCCGCAACGGCTTCGGGCTTTGGGTTTGGAGGTCGAGCTTTGCCATAGCTATCGCGGAGCCCGTCCCAGACGAAACCTTGAACCCTGACCCCGAAAGACTAAACTAGGCCCTGAACCCTGAAACCCTCAAACCCTATTGCCTTAAAGCCCTAAACTCTGAACCCGAAAGCCTGAATCATCCAGTCCCTAAGCCCTTAACCCTATAAACCCTAAACCCATTCAGCCTGAACCTTAGCATGCAGGGCCTGCGCACTTGTGACTGTTTTTCCCTGAGATGTCCCCGACGTGTTGCCGTCCCCCCCCTCAATAGTACGAGCCTAGTCTAAGTATCTCGGCTTCTATATACCATAGTCCATGCTGTAATAGTACTCTCATGTACACAAATACATACAGTGCCACGACAAACATATACATATAGTACAAAAAATGCATATTGCGTTCAAGGTCCCTCCGGCTGGGAGCTCGCTTTCAGAAGCTTGGCCCATCGGCCAGCAGGGAAAGTGCTCTTTGGCCCGAGCTTCTGGGGATTGGGGGTTCTGGAGTTTAGGATGGTCCAATGTATCAGGTTTGGGGATTACCTAAAGTCTCCATCGTAATTCCTTTTCGGGGTTAACTTATAGGATCCTAATGATAAAACTGGTTAAACCCCAAAAGGATCTACCATGGAGGCTGTAGGTAAGGCAAGGTTGGGGGGATTGCGGCTTGGATTTAGGGCTTGGGATAGTTGTGCATGTCAATGGCGGTATTGTCGTCTTGGGACACCCTAAACCATAAGCCCCCAACCGGAAACAGCTTGAACCCCCCTAACCCTAAGCTTCTAAACCCTAAACCCTTCAGCCCCAAACCCTACAACCAAAGTGGTGGAACCTGAACTCCTGAAACCCCCTACATCCTAAACCCTGAAACCCCCAGAACCCAAAAACTAAACCTTCAAACCTAAACCCCCAAAAAACCCTAAAGCGTAAGCCCTTTGAAGCCTGAACCCTAAGACCTAAAACACAAAACCCTCAAACCTGAGCCCCAAAAACCTAAAGTCTACTTACACCCTCAAGTCTAAACCCCAAAACCTAAAACACCAAACTCTCAAACTTAAACCCCAAGAACCTAGAGCCTACGCCCTATAAACCCTAAACCCTAAAACCTAAAACCTAAAACCTAAAGCCCTAAACCCTAAGGACCTAAACCCTAAGAACCTAAAGCCTAGAGGTTGCTGCGACTTTGACCCCAGAGTTTCCCCGGCTTCGTCAGCACCCAAAGGCGAGCCTTCAGCTGCTCCTTGGCTTTGCTTGGGAGGATTTCGGGTTTAGGCGTCTAGGCGTTTAGGCGTTTAGGGTTTAGGCGTTTAGGGTTTTGGGTTTAAGATTTATGTTTTAGGGCTTAGGCGTTATAAGGGTTTAGGCGTTCAGGGTTTAGGGTTTTGGGTTTAACATTTATGGTTTAGGGTTTGGGCGTTTAGAGTTTAGGGTTTAGGGCGTTTAGGGTAGGGAAGGGGGATGGTTCGGGTGTTACAGTTACAGGATTAGTGAGTGAGCTTTTTGTCGTGGTTTCTTTTGTGGCAAGGGTGGCGTGGAGGTTCTGTAGGGTGTTGCGGAATCATTGGCTACGGGTAATTGCAGGGATCGTACAACGGTTTCAAAGGGTTTTGGGGCAGGAGTTGGTATAAGTAGTAAAACAAACTAGCGACAATCTTGCCTCGGGTA
The DNA here is from genome assembly GCA_905221635.1 of Symbiodinium sp. CCMP2456. NCBI lineage: Eukaryota > Dinophyceae > Suessiales > Symbiodiniaceae > Symbiodinium > Symbiodinium sp. CCMP2456. The sequence goes on along the minus strand of CAJNDV010034456.1, from coordinate 1,046 downwards.
ATCATTCAGGCCCCTTTCCCAGTGAGCAAGAATGATGATGAACATGATACTCATACTGCGAAACTTAGACAGAACTGGTTTCCCAACATTGTGGTGTGGTACTACCTGGGGTTCTAAGGCGAAGGGCAGAGAGACTTGGTGAATGACTAGCCACGTGGAGCGCACAAAGCTGTAGGTCGGTGCATAGCTTGCACCCACGACTAAACCCTACACCCTAAACCCTAAACACAGGATTTACATAGGATCTGTGCGGCCGCAGCCCCGCCGGAAAGCTTCCTTATGGTCACGGGAACTCCGAGGGTCGCCATTATTGTTTCGGGGAAGCGTTGTGGCCGTACTCTTGACACCCGTCAGTATATGACGAAGATTGGGGCAGGGGTCCTGAGTTCGGCCACTGCATGGTGGTCGTGTTTGGTCGTCCTGTCGTGGTCGTGGTGATTGTGGTGGTGCTCTATCACTCCGCAGAAGGTGCTGGCGCTTGACGAAGTCTACTGAGGACGACGACACCACAGAAGGCTGAGATGAGCATCATGACGTTGATGATGATGATGTCGACGGTGAGGATGGTTGTTTAGAGGGTAATTAGCCCTAACCCCCAGGTACCTACTATATAGAGTACTAGAGCCCCTAGGGCCCTATATAGTAGGCACCTGGGGGGTTGGGCTAGGGTAGTCCAATACCTAAAACCCCAGCGCTGCGGAGGCTTCGGGAGCTGAAGGAGGAGAAGCGGGCCGATCTCGCTTGCCAGGTGCTTCTGTCGACTCTGCTTCAGATTCCCAGTAGACCCCCTATTGTGGGTTATGTTTTTAAGGGTGGCAACGATGAGAACGATGGTTTGGTGGTGGTGGTGGTGGTGATGGTGGTGGTGGTAGTGGTGGTAGTAGCAGCAATAGTAGTAGCAGTAGCAGTAGTAGCATTAGTAGTGGTAGTAGTAGTAGTAGTAGCAGCAGCAGCAGCAGCAGTATTGTCAGAGTAGCAGCAGTTGTCGTCGTTGTGGTAGTAGTCGTCGTGGTGACGATGACGATCACCGATGGTGACTAGTCCAC
>CAJNDV010034455.1:0-29982 GCA_905221635.1 Symbiodinium sp. CCMP2456 | reverse complement strand
TCGCCATCCTCCGCGAGCCCTCAAGAGGGAAAAACGGTCAGAAAGGGACTGGGACTACACACTGACTTTGAGCTCCTCACACATTGAACATGGCACCATGGCACATCATGCACTGCGCTCACGGCAGGCAGCAGTCCGAGGCTTACGCGGATTAGAAGTCGCCGCTGCACCACTGCACCGAACATCTAAAGCCCGGCACGCATGCAAGAAGAGTGTGTTGCCTCCTACCATTTATAAGGCTTAAGGCTTAGGGCCTAGGGTCATTCATGGCAAGAAGGTGACGAGGACTGCCCTGCGCTCGGGTGCCGAGCCTCTGGGTCGCTGGGGGTGTTTCCGCCCAACCACAGCGGGTCCTGATCTTGCAACGCCAAACATGCGACAGCACGAGTTCACGAGTCTCGACCCCCACAACTTTGCAAGGTTGTGGCCCTCAACCCAAAACAGGATCCCGAAGAGCCATCACGTCTGGCCCGAAGCCAACCTCCGACTTAGCAAGGAACGAAACAACACACGAAGCGAGCATCTTCCGGATTAGCAATGCATGGCATGCATGCATGCATGCTGTTTTTGACTATAGTCAGCAAGCTTCGTATGCATGTGTGTGTGTACATTTATATACATATATATAATCACATACACACACATGAATATACGTGTTTTCGTTAATTTAACGACTCATGTATGTTGTGTCCCAATGTAGAAAGGAATGTGCGCATGCATGTACGATCAAATGCATTGAAAAGAGGAAGCAGTGGAGACAGACAGACTTGTAGGCAAGCAAACAAGCAGGAATAGAAAGAGAAAGGTGACACAAAGAAGGAATAAGTTAAGCACAGCTAGGAACATGGATGATTCATTACAGTAGGTCGCATGTGAATACAATACAATGACGTGGTTTGCCCATCCACACAACAATTCGGCAATGCACAACTGCGTCAGCTTGAAAGCACCACCTAAGCAGAACTGGCCTGAGGCCTGCCAGCATGCCAACACCTGCCATCGAATGTACCACACTGAAAGTTGTAGACGGCACTGGGGGTTTCAAGATGTTGCTTTCGACACCCAGTGCAAGCGCACCCGGTTTTATTCTGCAGGGCGACCGGTACCAAGGAACACCTCTGCCCTCCATACGTCACGCTGCCCACAATCGTTTGAGCCGAAGCAGATCACTTCCCCGCTGGCGCAAACCGCACAAGTGTGCCCAGCACCGGCGCTCACGGCCACGACCGTCCCGAGGTCCCTTGGCACATTGCACTGGCCCTCTTTGTTGTCTCCGAAGCATTCAAGTTGCCCAGTGCGGGCACTTACGGCGCAGGTGTGTGCTGCACCGGCAGAGACGACCTTGACAGGTCCCATGTCTTCTGGCACGTCACATTGGCCATGCGTGTTATCTCCAAAGCATACCAATTGGCCGTTCGCCTTCACTGCGCAACTGTGTGCCGAGCCGACCGAGGTCTCCACCACAAGGCCAAGTGTCTCTGGCACGTTGCACTGACCGTACCGGTTATCTCCGAAACACACCAGCCCGCCGTCGGCCGTCACTGTGCACGTGTGAGCGGTGCCTGCCGACACCATTGCAACAGCCCCCAAATCCGAGGGCAGCAGAACCGGACCATCATCGCCGGAGCCAAAGCACGTCATTTGCCCATCCGTTTGAATTGCACAGGTGTGGTAGTTGCCTACCGCGACGTCCAGGACCGCTCCGAGGTCTTCTGGCACATCGCACTGGCCATATTCATTTTCCCCGAAACAGATCAACTGCCCACTTACCTGTACCGCACATGTGTGGGACTTTCCTGTAGAGACCGACAAAACGGGCCCCAAGTCTGCGGGCACGCTGCACTGACCATGTCTGTTGTTCCCGAAGCAGAACAACTGCCCCTGTGCACTCATCACACAGGTATGTCTCTCTCCAGCCTCTGCACCAGCCAAACTGTCGGAAAAGGCTGCCTGCATCACGATGACCAGGCACTCGACGCTGCGCTTCTTCAGCCACCAACTGAGTCCTTGCCTTTCTCACATGAAAGAATCAACGGAGAGTCCCTGTGCTACTTCCGATGCGGGATCTCTCAAACTTTAGAGACCCCTTCTACGAATATGCTCTCCCAAGGTCCGAGACCAATGCCTAGAATCCTTTCAAAACCACACAAAACAAAAAAAAACTTAAAAAAGTAAACAAACTAAAACCCCAGCACCCCATGAGACTAACACCCAACCACTCACCGGCCTTCGCCAGAGGCCCGCGCCAGCACCAAAGCTGCCGCCTCCAAGTTTTCGCTTCTGAAAAATTAGATGAGCTGCTATAAGAGCTAGGAAATGGGTTGTTATATGAATTACGCTCTCACAACTCGGACAAGCGTGTTACATGAATTGGTTTATGGGTTACTAGAAGGGGCCTGAATCATTGGCGGCCTTATTTCTTAGGACTCCTCACTATACTGAATACTGCCTCACTATACGTGTTAGTAACTGTTAGTATGTGTGTCATTACAGTGGTCCCTATAAGGGCTGGTATAAGGTTGGGCAGAAGGCTTATCGGGTTTGCTAAAATCGAGTCGCGGCCCCAACAGCTGGACAGGGTTTCGACTGTAACGACTCGCACAAGGCAGGCAAGGTTACGTCGGGCGGTGGCTCTGCTCTTCCATCTGCTCTACTGGGTCTTTTGGTTTAGGGCTTAAATACTCGGCTCATGAGCCCTATCACAACTCGGACTCCGACTCATGATGGGTTCAAGGTGATGTATTCTCAAAACCCGCTCCTACCCTGTATGGCTTCTCACGGCCGAGGGCTTAAGGGGCCTAAGAGTCTGACATCCGGTTCCCTCCTCGCAGCAGTCGCCCTGGAGCAGGACGGCCAAGGGAGCCCGCAGCCATGCTCCAGCCGTGCCCAGTCATGCTGAGAAGCTCAAGGCCAAGGCTAGGAAACGGTGTCGGCAGTGAAGGGTGCAAGGTTTCACTGCGTTCTTGCCTCCCCGCATAGCTAGGTCAACAATCTCAGGATTTCAATCCTTAGGCTAGAACCTTGCTCACAATGTGACGCAACTAGTGTAATGAGTGGGTTACAGACTGTGGTGGGAATGTCCAGACCAACATGGACACATGCAAGCCTGGAGCATTTGGGCTATGTCAAATGCAGAGCCGGCATTGCTTGAAAGAGTCGAGGAACTTTTCAGCGGTGACAACAAGTTAAAGCTCCGGTCGTCTCTAGCAGGAGGGCTCGCATGGTACACTTGGTCGAATTATTGATGCAAAATCCGTGGTCAAGCGCGTGAGAGCATGCACGCAGCGTACACACAATTAACCTGCCTCCAGAAAGAATCCCGTGCTCCATGCAAGAGTTGAACGGCAATGCACTCACGAGATACAGGCCAGATGCAACCTGGACTTTCCTGAAGTACGACCTGCCCCGTGCACATATACAGATCTGGCCTGCTGCCGCTGGCACAGGCGGCACGGCGGCGACAAGGCAGAGATTCCGACGAAGCGCAAGGCAGCGGGAGCTGATGTGGCTGCGGGCATGGCAGACTTGAAAGGTGAGATTCACGAGGTATCTCAATGGTCCAACACTAGAGATCGTCCGACTGCAGGAACCCTGAGGGCAGAACCTTCTCCTGGAAGCGCAGGGTCGACTCGCCCACGAAGGCGATGCTCTCCATCTGTCCGGCTGGAGATGTCTAGATTGTGTTTCGTAAGCCCACATCTAGAGAGATGGACAAATAGATATCTTGCACTTGCTCATCTATCGATCTTCTTCCTGTCACTCTGCTTGCTCTCCGCCTCTGTCACTCTCTCTTCTTTCTTTCTTTCTGCCGGAGCGACCCTCAGGCCTTCGGCCGGCCAGCCCGACCACTGTTTTTATGGAGTGGCCGGCATTGGGTTTTTTGTAATGACCGCCGCAAAAGAAGACACCATTTGTCCTATGGGCTGTTCCACTGCGAGCCCGACCTTCCTTCTACACACACAAAAGAGAAGGCCACAGCACCCCTCCCTGCGCGCGTGCGCGCACTGGCTGTTCGGTCGCATTGTGAAAGTTATTTCCGATGAGGGCCGAGGTCCCCGAGCAGCAACCCATAGTACTAGTTGTAAAACCCCCGGCCTCATCTGGCGCAAACCGGCTCTGCCCCCCCGTTCGCTGTGTGTTACTCACTTACTTCTTTGTTTCTTCGTCGATGCAAGCGGAACATCCGGTCGTGCTCGAGGCTTCTGTTGTGGACTTGTGCCACGATAACTGCGGCATGCCTCAGCGCAGGTCGACGAGGCATGGGGCGTGGAGCTTGAAAAGGAGGGGAACAGGGCAGCCGAGAAGCTCTGCAGCGCTGCAGAGCTTCAGAAACGTTTCGCACTGCGCTGCTCAGCGCGTGGCCCTGCTGTGCTCTATATTTCCCACGTCAGGCCCTGACGTAGACCGGTTCACGGCGCCTGTGCATGCGTCCATCCAAAGGGACGCGTCAAGATAAGACCAGCCAAAAGCCGGAGGCTGTCAAAACCAAGGTTGGCTTATGCTGTCTTCACTCTTCACATCCATATCATGACCCATGACCCCCGGCTTCCCGAGAGGGCATCCATTACCTCGCCAAAGCGATTTAAACTACGAGTACTGTAAAGTCGAAACACCACATTGTGGCTGCATGCGATGGTTGGTCGCAGAGATCTCACGCGACAGCCATCGAAGGGCCAGTCCTCACAGACCAAAGTCTCACATCGTCTGATGATCCCTACAAAACGGCTAACGTACAGCTTCATGCTGTGACCTCTGGACGACCTACAGCAACCGGTACCACGAATCGAATGCTCTGGCGTTCGACCCCTTCGCTGCTCCTGATACACGACCATCAAACCATGATGTCCACGGCATGGCGAGTGGTCGATGTGCCATAGAAGAGAGGCCGCAAGTTCTCCGCGACCTTAGCTTCAAGTGCGGTTGCAGGGCCATGAGCTGGCCTCCACATGCCGCTCGGAGGACCAGCTCCTTGTTGGCGGGCGCCCGCAGGGTCAGCGCGATCTCCTGCAGACGGGGCTGGAGGAAACCGACAAGACGACGGATGTGCACTCCTGTATAAGGCTGGCATAATGAGAGAAGTTCTCGAAGAAGCCGATGCTCCTTGGCTGATGTTGAATCTTGGGGCCGGCGTGTTCAGAAGTGCCAACTCCAGGCTTTCAGGCTCCCCTACTCCGAAACTCTCGCATATTCTGGCTTCTGCCTCTGCTCCCGCCAAAGACGCCTACAGCTACGTGTACAATAAAAACAATTCCTTCATCCCAAGGCACAACTCAGCTCCAATGTTCAGCACGTGGATGGTCACCGTCCGGCCACGGTGGGTGCCGAAGTAAGGGTTCTCCGCGGTGACAGCCTCGGACGCAACGGTTGAAACCTTCAGCTCATCCTGAGCTCTAAACCCTAAACCCCATAGCGGTTCTTGCTTCCTTGTCTGGCTTGTGGCAAAGCCGCCCGCCTGGAAGGAGCCGAAGGCAAACACTTTCAAATAGGTGCTTCCTGGCCGGCTGCAAAGAAAGTAAGTGCCTTGCAAAGCCTCTCGTGAGAAATATCTCTAGGCATGCTGATACATCTATCCATCTACCTGTGTCAGTATGTCAGTATGTCAGCCAATCGACCGGCCAGCCCACCCACAGGTAGGCAAACAGTCAGCCTGTCAGCCCGTCGGCCAGTCGTGCTGCCAGCATCATATCCCAGTTCACACCCATTGGAGAATTGGTTACACAGCGTTAAATGGCACGCACTCAGCAAGGTAGTAAACCGACTTGCTTGGATCGGTGTCCTGGTGCCAGCTGCAATGTCTGGAAAGCCCCGAAAGCCGCTTCCACCGCAGAGGCGGCAGGGAACTCCTTGACCATAGAATGTGTGGTCGCTGCAGGCTTTCAACGCTTGGGGCAGTCCGGGATTCCTGCTAGGAACACCTCTAAGTATCCGATGACTTCTTTCGACCCATTGCAGTAACCCTCAGCAGCAACAAGCAGCAGCCACCCATGCTCGATAGCTTGCGCATGCTTGCGCCAGGGGACGAAAACCGGGAAAAGCTCTCGTGGCACCTGGCGAGGTCTTTTCAGCAGGGCACATCTCGGCAACTTCGGCTTGCAGCCCGCCACACCCTGAAACAGCAACGCAAGGTGAATTTCGCTGAGGCACGCCAGGCTTCAGCGGCGTAGTGGAATTGGGGAAAAGCTGTGCCACATAAGCGGGGTCGTTTGTCGAGAAGCTGTTCAGCACCTTAGCTTGAAGTCTGGAAAAACTCTGAGAACGTTTCTTCGCTGGCCCACTGGCAAAGCTCAAAAGACGTAGCTGACGAGCACCGGGACGTGACACAGTCCAGCCCATTCAGGTCAAGACACCGCCACGACTTCGCTAGCGCCGGCGGCTACTGCCTGTGCGATCCCAGTGCCGTCGGAGTAGCCACCATCCTGGGGACCGCGCAGGCGCTGCAACTCGGCTCTCGGGCTCCGGTTCGGGAAAAAAGTCCAGCAAAGCTTAGCTTAAGCTTGTTGCCCAGGCGTCCACCAGGGCGTGCACGGCGCTTTGCGCGAATGCGCTCAGCGTGGTGGGGCTGACGTTGGAGCGCAGGCTCGCCTGAGCTGAGTTCATGGCATGTCGGGAAATGATCGGAGGCGAAGCCCAGTTTGCGAAAGCCTGCGCAACCACAAACGGCCTAAAGGACAGGCTTCCCAAAAAGCCCAGCAGCGAGAAGTTGCTCGGCGTCACTGAAGAAGTCCTGCCCCTGAAGGCTCGGGGATTACGAGTAAATAACGAACTGAAGCACAGGACCTTCGGAGGCCGTTCAACATCGGCCACAGGCAAAGCTCAAGCCGCCTGGTCGCCGAGCCCGATCCACACGCCCACCTCAGAGGAACAAAGCCCACTGTTCGGCCAGCTGGGTCAGATCTGCTAGCCGATCCAACCTTGCACCATGATCACGCAAGATCTTATTGCGACAGTCATCACCGAAAGCTCTTGGACTTGGCAGCCCACCTCCGCCTTCAGCAGGTTGGACATCTGGACAGGGAAGAGCCGACATCTTTTTTTCTGTTGGGACCCTCGATTTCGGCTCCCCAGACTAAGTCGAATCTCTCTGCCTCCGCGGCCACCACTCCGTCGATCAACTCAGAACCAAAGACAGCAGACGAGGCAGCGGCAGCCCTGCAAACAGCACAAGCCCATGCGGGTCACGGTCATGACGTCATGTCAAATCATGTCAAGAGCGGCTGCAGAGACCAGCGGCCGTGCCGAATCTGTTCGAGACTTCGCCTACTGCCGAGAGCAAGACATGCCTGGCAATCGGCAGGCGGCCACTGTTCTTCAGTAGGCTACCGTTGGTGCCGTCCTTCGGGGAAAGGGGAAAGGCATCGAAGTAGCTTCATTGGCTGAGAGTTATGGCTTTGGGGAAGCATTGGTTCCTCTCTCTGTCTTCCCTGTCGCTCCAAAGCCCTGTGCGATCCCGCCCCCGGCCATGCGCTTCTCTTCTCTTTCCTGATCCTCCGGCTCAGGCCAAGAACAAGAATCTTGCAGTGGCCGGTTCTGGCGTGTCCACTATCCATAATAGCTGTGGCTTCGGTCAATGTTCCATCACCTAGAATCAGCTAGACTCGCTGCAGGTTAGTCGACATTGAATGGCCTTACCTTGTACCCCCTTTTCTCTGTCCAGCGCTCTCGCTTGTTCCTGGTCTCTTTGCGCTTCAATGGCGACTCAAGCCCCCCGAGCCGTTGATCGTGCTTCTCTGTACACCTGAAAGGCGTAAACTTGGCAAGTAGGCTACAAGTATGGGACCAGTAAGGCACCCGCCAGCTGGCTCGTTCTGAAACGTACATAGGAAATTACACCCTGCCAACTTGACAGCCGACCCAGCCAACAGGCTGCCGCTCTCCCGCCCGCTCTTTCTTCGTCGGCCAACAGAAGCAAGGCACCCTAGGCGGTGACAAGTGGAGTCGCTGATCTCGCTCATGCTACCTGGACCTGGAATTGCCTACCTCGCTCTCCACCCGGCTGACCCACCTCACCCAAACAAAAAGGCCAACATAGCCAGCGCACATCCGCACCCCAGGTATACCTCCTGTTACCTCCTGGCCCGCCCGTGGTCCAGTCGAACCGGCGGAGCTGAAACGGTGGTGTGGTCAAGGAGGCCAGACAACTGGTACTGGAACCTCAGCAGGTGCTTCTGTTGCAAAGAGATGTTAATGTATGCCAGGCTGCCACGATGCCCGGAACAGCATCGTATGTACAAGCAAGTGCGAACAGCTCGCTTGCAGGCCGGGAAGCTGGAGCACAGCCTTGCGGATGAAACGGCGCTTTCAAAAGGCCAAAGGCTACGAGGCTTCTCTTGGGGAGGCCAGGCCTCTGGAAGCGCCACGTAGGGCAGCGGCGCGCGGCTCTGGAGACCTCTTCAAGTCGCTGAAGAAATGAGGCGGGGACGGAGGTGGCGGGATCGAATCTCCGGCTCATGTCACAAGTCGGATGTCAGCACTCAGCACTCTTTCGGCTCATGGCTCGCGACGAGTTTTGCAGCAGCTTAGGTGGCCCAGCTGCCTGCACCCAGCGTCACGGAAAACCAGGCGGGCAGCATGGAGATTGGAGCCTGGACCTCTGCAATCTTCTGCTGCAAAATAAGAAGTCTGCAAGACTTCAACATGGAATGGAGAACCTGTTTTAGAAAAGCTGTCCGGAACGAAGGACTTGCATGAAGTGAAAGATTGGGCATCTGCATAACGAAACCACAATTTGCATTGCTTGGTGAGCTGGCTTGCTCTGCTTGCTTCAGCTGCTGGCGTGCCCATGCAGGCGGTGGCGTTCCCACGCTTAGCACTTTGCTCTGCCTTGCTCCGCATTCTGTCGCATTGCGCAAGCTATCAACCCGCAGCGACCTATAAACCACGCCTTCCGGCAATAAACGCCGAAATGAACACCCGCAACTTCCCAACTCAGAAGAGCAAGTCAGTGAGTCAGGTGGCATCGTAGGTCACATGCGAGAAGAGCCTTCCTCAGGACAGAAGCATGCTGCAAGGCCCGATTCGACTGGGGAACTTCGACCGCTAGGCCGCCAGGGAAAAAAAAAACAGGATGTTGGGGGACATGAGCCTGTATCGGACACTATGTCCGCTAGCATGTCGCCTCCTCATCTCAAGGCCCGAAGAGCCCAACCGAATCTGCCCCAAGAAATGAAAGCTGAATCCAGAAGCCTGTCAGACTCACTTCCCAAAGGATCTACATCTCTTCAGAGTCCGGCCTTGTGCTACGGACCCACGCTGTCCAGATGTAGGCAGCCTGGGCTGGGGGAAGAGGACGGCTTTTTGAGCTCGGGACCCCAACATGCACCTCAAACCGTAAGGTGTATGTTGGGGCATTTTATATTCAAAGCTTAAAGAGAAGAACCTTTCTTGTAAGGAGCCCCATTACTCATTAGCTATTGCCTCCTACTTCGCATGGACAAGCTCGAGTTGCAGGGTGGTTTGGGTGCACTCATTGAAGAGACCGATCCTTTTTCACGGATCCCTGAACGCCCCTGAGTCGGAGCAGAAAAAGCCATCGCCCAGCAGCAGCAGCGAGTGATCCACCAGCCAAGTCTGAGCGAAAGCAATACTACTCAGCTTCCCGCTTCATCTCCGAAGCTGGACAGAGCGACCATGCAAGGCATCTGGTTGATGCTTTGGGCCTCGGGCCTCTGCAGAGGTCTCCACCGAACTTCAAAACGCCCCCACTCCCCACCTGCCTTCCCGGCAGCCCCTTTGCAGGCCAAAGTTGAGCCAAGCCTCTGTGAGAGGCACGAGCTGTGGATGAATCTCAATGTCCACCACTTCTTACTTTTTGACTGTTGGGGCAGGTGTCGTTGCAATGCAAGGCTTTGGTCGAAACAGTTTAAGCTGCCTTGCTGACCTTACTGTCCTCATTGTTGTTGTGACCACTCCTTGAGAGCATCCCAATACCAACTCGGACTCTAAGGAATCATTTGTGCATGCTCGGGCGCGGAAGCTCCTGCGAGATCCCTGCTGTCGAGTTCCTGGGGGCAATTTCGCGCGACTGCCATGCCCGAAACGCTTGGATGTGCCAGATTTTCGGCTTCTGCGCCGAACAGGAAGTCTCAAGGAATGCAGGATCTCGGCTCAAGGACGTTCACTGTCACACGGTTGGCAGACAACAACTGGTGCCTTCAAGACGTCAAAGGCTTTTCAACTTCAAAATATCTCCTTGTAGTACAAATTGCGGTGGAGTGACCCCGTAATTATGTAGACAACTCGGCTTCCGGGGAAGCGAGCCTCTGGCTACTGGCGACAGGGTGGAACATGCATGGGAAGCTCTGAAACCACGAAACTTGTTCAGCTCAGTGTCAACAACACGTCCACGAAGTGGTTCCAAGTTAAGCCAGTCGCCAAGAAGAACTGCGCGAGAAATATCCTAAGTCAGAGAAACGCCCACACCACACTCACGGCCCCCAGTTACCGGAAAATTACGATAATACATCGACCCCGTCACCTGGCTCGCAGATCGGCACGGGTACTTCGCCAGGTCACAAGGCAACCTTGCTGGGCTAGAGTCGTGTCTTCATCGCCCGTGCCAAACATCAGCTTGACCAGCAGTCTCACCAGCGTCTGGAAACCATCAAACCTGCTTAGTGCAGGGGCGAGATCGGGGTGGAGCAAGGTGAAGAGCTTCCTCTTGCGGCGCAGGACCAGTCATCTACAAACCTCAAGCTGCCCGCCCCCGGGTTCAGTACACCAAGGCTTCCATAGACCATGGGCGAAAATTCATCTGTTAACCCAATGTGGCTCTTAAGTCGGCGGGCGCCTCTTTTCATCCACTGCGGTGGCTGTGAGCCACGGCCGAATCCAAGACTCCTTGACGACCGCTCTGGTTTGTTTGACGTGGCGCTCTGGTACTGTTCTTGTTCCACATTGTCTATTCTGCTTACTCTTCATGCAGACCATTGCTATGATGGGCACAACCATCACCATCATTGCAGTCCTCCTGTTGTTGCTGCCGCGACCTAGACCACGACGACGACCGCGACCACGACGACCACGACGACAACCATCATCAGCATCATCATCATCATCATCATCATCATCATCATCATCATATCACCATCATCAGAAGCATCTCCGTATCACCATCAACTAATGCACTATCGCATACCATCGTCATTATCATCACCATGAGTCCTGTTAATACTGTCTTCTACAGCAACAACCCCAGCATATGTGGCTTTTTGTCATTACCACCACGACCTCACCCGCTCTTCCGTATCAATTCATGGCTGGCTTTGCTTGTCCGTTCGGAAATGTGGGCGTGGAAGCCTAGACTCTCGCAGCTCAGACTGCAGCGGTTTCGTCCGGATGTTTACGCAAGTACTTGCCGTGTAGTCTCTTCGGAAATCTAGATGGGAATGTATGTGAACCGACCCGTTGCTTGCAGCGGCGGAGCGCTCGACAAATCTAGTACAGGGTTGCGAAGTTGACGCACGTGCACCCGCCGGAAGTTTCGGGTCCATGTGGGAGCCTTCAGCGAAGACTAGAATGCCAAGATGTCGAACAACAAACTGCTTCTTCTAATGAGACTCTTAGATGGCCCGGCCCGCGAAAACTCAACACTCACCTGGAACTTCGAAGCTGCCGAGGACGGGTCGGCCGCCATGCCTCCGATAGTCTTCTCATGGAGCGCGTCTTCCACAGTAAAACTGTGTGTCTTTCCGTATGTGTGCATACACGTACGTACGTATGTATTTGTGTATGTATGTATGTATGTATGTATGTATGTATGTATGTATGTATGTATGTGTGCACGTCTGCATGTGTGCATGTAAGCGGGTATGCATGTATGCGTGTATTCTGTATGCATGCATGCATGCATGCATGCATACGTACTATATGTATATATAACTATAGTTACAAATACATATATATATATATATATTTTTATTTATTGATTTATTTATTTATTTATTGATATTTATTATAGTATATTTGTATGTTTATGGTGGTGTATACATACATATATATGTATATATATATATATGTACTTGTTTATTTATCTATGTACATACATTGCCGTGTGTCGATTGCTTGTCTGCGTGCGTGTGTGTGCATATGTCTGTCTGCATGTATGAATGTTCTCGGTTCCTGTCCTTTCTTAAGGCCGTGCATTGGAGGGCTCGTGCGATGCCGTCAGCCCGGGCCACCCGATCTACCGTGCGAGCGTTGCATGTAAGTAGTCGAGGCAGCTGTAGACATCTTCGGGCTGTAGCTGTAGCAAGCCCTCATGCCTAAGATTTCCACAACCGACCATAGACAGGTTCAACAAGACTCAGTGCCCTCAATAGCGAACTGTGGACGCTTTGAAACACTCGAAGGATCGAACTCTGGTCTGCAACCCCCCTTCTCAACTCACCCATGTCAGGGCCTGAAGAACCTCAACCCTCCCCACGCACAGACACAGACGTCTCACCATGACCCACCAGACCTCGCAGCAGCTGCAGGAAGGACTCGGAGAAGAGCAGCTCTGAGCTAAACCTGGCAAGAAATTTTGGGCTCCCGCAAACTGCCACTGTCACCAGGTCGCTTCTGGCATTTATGGCTCAGCTTAGGGAGGTTCAAAGTCCAGGCCGATCTTGCTACAGGTGGTTTGCTCACCTTCCGCTTGCCATTCGGAGTGAGACAGGCTTCCCCTCCCCTTCCAGGTGGAGGCACCAGGAAGAGCCGCTGACGCTGGAGAGCAGCTGGAAAGGTGCCAGGCAGTTCCCCACAGCCTGTCGAGGCTTGGGTGGAGAGCTTTGGGTGGGCGAAGAGCCACCTTGTGCTAGCTGAACTCGAACATACTCGAACATTTCTGAACTTCCAGCTCATGTTGCCCGCCTGATCTGCCTCGCCCTCCGCCAGGCCCACAAAGAGCCCTGCTTCCGCAGCCACAGCGCGGGCGCCGCCGCCCTCCGAGAAAAACTCTTCTTTCTTGGCCGCTGTCGATCTACCGGTATATACCTTCAACCCCTCTCACAAGAGACCCCCTTCACTGATGCCGCAGTGACTCCCGGAAGCACGCCTCCGTTCAAAGTGTCGACTCGCACGCTCCCTCCGACAAGACGACAAGATAGAGATGGCATAAGACAGTGTTGAAACCCAGCATCACACCTTGCACCGAGCTCCCTCTGCTCCCTCCGTCCCTGCTTCGCTCCGCCTGCAAAGCCAACGCTTTGAAGGCAGCCGCAGCCGGTAAAAGCGCTGCAAGCAAGCGAAGCATGATGAAAGAGTGACAGCAGTAGCCCCTTGGTGTAAGCCGCCTGCTTTTTACATTAAAGTGGGTTGCTTTTGCCTCCTTCATTGAAGGGGCGTCCCTTCCTTCGAGGCTCCGGCCTGGCTTCCGAGGAACCGTTTGCCTTGCTACACTCCTCGCTTTGCCGTTTAGGTTGGTTTAGGGCATTTAGGGAAGTGTGCTTTTGGGATTCGTTCTTGGGCTTCCACACGGCTTTTTGTTCGACGCCCAGGACTCAAGCCACTTCTGGCAGCTGCAAACACAAGCACAGCTTTCATGCAAGCACTGATGTGACGTTTACAACAAGGGACCTTCAAAGGTAAACCCAAACAGCACCTCTAAGTGGTACTGTACTACAAGATACTTCCCTGTGCGCCGCAGATAGGAACACCTGCAGATGCACTTGTGGTCTCGCTGCAAACTGGCGAACTCGACGTTGCGCCAGGCTTTCACCGAACAGCGTCACGGCAACTCGCCCGCCGCCCAGCATCCATGACAGATTGCAACCATCCAGGGCTGTACTGCATGTCAATCACAAAAGACTGCGATGACCCGTCAGTCTACAGAAGCTAAGCTACCAGTGAACTGCTCCACCACGGTACCTCTTTCAACCAGTGCGACTTAGTGACAAGCCCAACCCGGTCGAGATCCGTCCCGGTCCGGGGGCCAGGAGATTTCAGTAGTCCTGATGCATTAGCCTCGGGCCATACTAGGACTGCTAGGACAATGGGAATCGAAGCAAGACTAATTTGTCAGTTTCTGAAAGAATGGACTCCGAAACAAACCTAAATGGCATCTTGTAGGGTCCTTAATGACTTCTTATGCAAGGACCCCTAAGAAAGACCTCGAATTTTCAGAGACCGACTTCCATATCAAACCGGGAGGGGCGCAAGCATGGGCTCGCGTCCTCACGCGACTCCCCACGAAGCAAGAACCCTCCCAACCGAGGTCAGTTCAGCGGAGGCAGCGTCCTCGGTTGGCATCAGCCCTTCAGCTCTTAAGCAACTCTTCCGTTTCGGAGGCATGCCTCAACCGATGCAGAAACCCGAAACCAGAGCTCGAAGCTTGCTTTCCAATGCCCAGCCCGGAGGGTAGAACACTTGCTTGTAACTTTTTCTTTTCGTAGATGCAACTTTTCACCTTTTCAGTCAACTCACTTATTTTCAATTTTCCTTGGCTCCGAACACAGCAAATCTCTGCAGAAGGTTGCAACGCAGTCATCTTAGTTGTAACTTTTTCTCTCTCAGATGTAACTTTTGGCGGGCGCGGGATTCAAGACGCCCCTCTTTTCCCTGTGAGTGCCTGTAAAGTCCTGATTTTCTTGTGTTTCCTACCTTACTGGGGGTCCTTACAGACTCCACACAGGTTCTGCTCCGAGAAAGCCGTCCTGTTGCTTTCTTTTTATTCAGATCCTAAGAAATTGCGTTTTGCTCGGCTCCTAAACACGGCCGAATACTTAAGACGCCCCCTGCTGGGGTTAGCAGGAAAGGCTTTCCTCGTCGGTTCCTGCGGGATTCACTCCTTAGAGTTGTCGTCTTCGGTCAAGGGTTTCTGCTGAGTTCACTCCTTAGGGTTTGGACAAGGTTCCTGCTGGAAACCTCAGGCTTCGGCTTTTCGCTTTGGGAATTCACTCCTGAGAGCATTCGTCTTGGGTCAAGGCTCACTCCTTTGACTTTTCGTCTTCGGCCAAGGGTTCCTGCTGAACTCAAGGTTCCCGCTGGATTCACTTGGGGGAATTCACTCATTAAGGGTTTGGCCTTGGGTATTCTAGGGTCTTTGCCTTGGGTATTCACTCCTTAGGGCTGTCGTCTTGGGTATTCACTCCATGGGATTCTTGTCTTGGGTTGAAGTTCCTGCTGGATTCACTCCTTTGACTTTTCGTCTTGGGTATGACTGTCTGAATGAGCTCGTTCCCTCCTCTTACGCAAAGCCTGACTGCCGGGCTGGTTGGGGCTAAGTGGGGTGGGTGGGGCAGGTGGGGTAGTGGGGGCAAGTGGGGTAGTGGGGTAGTGGGGCTAGGCGGCGCAGGCGGGGTACGCGGTAGGTTGGGTAAGTAGGAAAAACGAAAAAGTGGCACCTAATTGCAAGAAGTTGCATCGAAGAATATACCAGCTCGGAGTTCTCCGTCCTGCGCCTGTGCGGCTCAGCAACACCAGCAAAGGCCTGCCGGCGGAGCAGGCGGAGCCGAGAAACTATCCAGGAATTGAGGGCGACCGTCTGGGCCAAGGGCGAACCCAAAGGGCGTCACCCGACCCTTTACAGCAACCTCCGGAAGGCCCCTGAAGACCTGGCGAAGTCGCGGGAGCAGCAGCCACGGTGTCCTGATTGAGTCAGGCTGGTGCGAAGCTTCCTGTTCTTTCTCTGAATGTTTCGATCTTTGCTGAGCCCCTTCGCTGAAAGCTTTGACCCTCCTCGCGCATCAGATCCTGCCGCTGACAACCTCCTACCAGTAGCAAGGGTTTAGCAGCGCCGGGCCTCGATGCGAGGTGAAGAGTCAGGTCGGGTGCCTGGCGGTCGCACCAGCAGCTTCTAGGGGCTCTGTTTTGTTGGGAAGCAAGCACCGGCGGTTTTGTAGGCAGCTGAGCCCTAACACCACAGATCTGAAAACCTCAAAGCTCGAAGCTTTTGGGGGAAGCGCTCAAGACCTGCCTGGAGAGCTCTCAGTGTCGCCGCCGGCAGTCTGGCAAGACCAAACGCCGACACGACTTGAGCACTCTCGGACATGCCGACTCTAGTGGAGCCAAACTCAGCAGTGACAGAAACAAGAAAAGGGGCCCAAGAGAGAGCCCTGCCTTTACATCGCTGACATCGCCGCGGCTGTGGCCGTCCTGTGTGCTTCCAGCCTGCCAGGAGTCGACGAGAAGTGATGCCGAGCGGCTCAGCAGCTCATAACCCGACACTGATAACCTCCCCGCAGGTCTTCGGCCTCGGTGGAGCTCTTGCCTGTCGGCGTGGCCTCCTCCGTCGCCGCCTCGGTCACCGCCTGCCACGGTGAAAAACCATCGGAATAAACTCTCCCTCTACAAGTACCATGCTGCAAGGATCCCCACAGTGCATGGATACGGTACGATGTACCACCAAAAAGGTGGCTGAGGCCAAGAGGCGCGAACTTAGGACCGGCCGGGCCCGGCCCCCGGGCCCCCCCTGCGCCTTCTCCTTGTTGGGGGCGAAGGGCGCCCGGAGCTCGGGCTCTGGCTGCAGCAGCGCCGCCACGGGGATGGGCACGGCATCCTCCAGCCGAGAAAGAAAAAGCTCTGCTCTTAGAGAGAACTTTATAAAGAACTTCGGGGTTGGGAGGATGGTCTGAAGGGCCGGCTTTGGAGTTTTCAGCACTCACTCTCGGACATGCCGGCTTTGGAGTTTTAGGCTCAAGGCTCGCGGGGCTCAAACCCCTTCAGAACGGGAGCTCCCTGTGCAACTCGCGGCAGCGCTTCTCGACAGCATTCCGCCAGCGACGGAACTCGGAGGGCATCAGCAGAGTCCTTGGGCAACAGAAATCCGGCACTGCACAGCTTCGTCCTGACTTCGCTGGTCAATTGTCTCCGGGCCACAGAACCCACTTCGGGAGGAAGGGGATGTGTGGATCCACGGCCTGAGGAGTTCAGCGTGGGAAGCTTGGGCTGGGCTTGAAAGGAGATCGGGTCCCGGCCGAAGTGGTGGTGAAGGTCACGCCCTTTCCGTCCGGGTCCTTCACAGCTTCGACTCCCAGCTCTGGGTTTGGGGTTCCGTGTGGGGTTTTGGCCCTTGGCTTCGGGGCCTTAGGGCTTCAGGGCGTAGATTCTCAGGCATCTTGCATTAAACACGTCTCAACTGAACAAGGCATGCGCACGTGCGAAAAAAAGCCAGTCCTGCATGATGCAATAGGATGCGACGTACCTTGGGAGCAGATGTCTAGCCGGAAACAGGTCGGCACACAATTCCGACTTCTGCACCGACTGACACATATAACTCGAGGGAAATGAATGCACATGGCGAACTGCAGCAAATCGGGTTGTCAGTACCAAACGATCTCCTGTCCATCGAAAGGCTTTGGATTGGCAACAGTCTTGGCACGACGGGAAACCCCACTTTTGCAGGCCAGTGTTGGCATTCTCCATTGAAGCTATGCTGCGTCGTCGATATTGCAGACACCCTGGCCGAAACTTTATGTAGGCCCTGTGCGCTTGTCCACAGTCCTGAAGACCCAGGCCACGTTGCTGTGTTGCTCTCACTGCCCGCGTCGGTGGACAAAGGCGATTGCTGGCTGAGCGGGTGTAAAGCCTCGTTGGAATGACAAGCTGCATCAGGTTTACTTCTGACCCTCAGGCTTGGCTTGGCCCTGGCTTCATGTCGAGGCTTCTGACTTCATCAGCAAGCGGGTTCCCCAAAACGTCTCTGAAACATGCGTGGAGTCGGACGAAATGAAAGATGCAAGCCGGCTCGAATTCAAGAGCTGTTTGCCTATGTGTGCCGGGAGGCATGATGCCACGACCAGCTTCCTGAGACCCGGATCGGACTGGAGATCTAAACAGCCCACCCTTTTGAAGCAAACGTCTGGGACATCGGAACACTAACTCGCGTGCTTCCCTTTCTGGGCCGGGTCTCATGACGCAGAGTTGCGTGGTAGATCAAGAAGTCCTGGGTGGGACGCAGGGAAGAATTCCATGCGGGTTGTCATCAGGCAAGCATGAGAGGGACAAAGTAAATCCGAATGGTTCGTAAAAAGACTCGGAGACATCAAGCTCGTCTGAATGGTTTGAAAAGGCGACAAACCTCTGCACTGCTGAAAATGAAGCAGCCCAGGCTCGCGATCTGTCAGCGGTGGCGCCTGAGGACTGGGATGCTCTCGCGTATTTGTTACGGATCCCTCTCTCGGCCAGGGAATCCCCGAGGCTGTTCCGGCACATGCGGGACTACGTGAAATAACTGGAAGACCGGCCTTGTTCATCCTATTTTCAAGCTTGATGCACAGGTGGAAATATGGTGTCACCCAACACGAAGTGCCCTCGGGCGCCGAGCGTGGAGGAGGGAGTAGAGGATGTCGTTGCATTCCACATTGTACCTGAGCGTTCGAGAGCAATGCTGCCTGGCACAAAGCATCGGATTTCGGTTTTTCGCTTTGCCCTTCGCAAGGGATACAAATACTATACGTCTAAGTAGAACCTTTCAAACTGCAATATCCCGATACCGGAGTAAGTGTCAATAGCTTGCATTGACGCTAGGTTGGTCGGCCGGCGGCCTCTTGGCTTGTAGACAGAACTTCGGAATCTACTCTCCAATGAGGTCACTGACCTTCCGTCTCACCGACTATCTGCCCAAGCTAAGCAACGCGATGGCAGCTTAAGCCAAGCAAGAATTATCATAGCGAACCGATGCCCAATTTAAACCCGGAATTCTTTTTTTGAAACCGGACTTGATGACTGCCAGCACTGCCTCTTCTGCCGTTGTTCAGCCGAGGCCCGAAAACGTGAGCACACAAACACTCCACTCCCCAGGATAGGCACTCCACGTGACGAAACCCGGAATCCTTAAAACATCCATGAAAGCGTCATTAATCGTTAACCGAGGGGCATCAGTCGAAAGCTGTCCATTTGCTTATCCCAACCAGCTCGGTCAGAGAAGTTGCCAAAGCAGTGCGCTACCTGAGCATTGCACTCGAAGAGCTAGTGCACAGGGTGCCCTCACAAGCTCAGACAGGCCAGCAGGCACGTGGAACTGCAAAATCTCCCTCCAGACTAACTGCCAGATCAATTTAGCGAAATCATTCATGCCTTGTGCATGCCCAAACCTCCGTATCTTGAGCCGGTTCTCATGCGCGGCAGTGGTATTGGAGATGCGCCCGACGAGCTTTACCTGAAGCTGACCGGAAATTTGCGGGGACTGGGCCTGAAGAACAGATACCAGTGGCCAATCCTTAAGAATGAGGATCCCTGACCAGAATGCCAAAGTCCTGGGCAAGTGAAAATGAACCCGTGGAACCTGGCTTTGGCCCAAGGCACAAAGACGCTGCCGTTGAAAAGGCTGCGATCCCGATGTCGCTGTATCTTGGATACATGACATAAACTTTTGTGGAGGTCATCGGGTTTTCTAAGTCTGGAAACGAGCGGAGGTGGGTTGGTGGGGCGGAAATGAAATTGATTGGCTCCGCAACCGCAAGCGAAGTGTGGCAACTCCAACCGCCCGATCCACTTGCTGCCGATCGACATGGATCTGTTCGTCCCTCACCAGGGTTTCCCAAACCTCGCAAAGGCCAAAAACCGCAGCTCTGCCCCGCATTCACCTCCACGACCCGCTACACTCTCTGCCGTACACCCCAGCCCAAGCCTCTTCTCCGGCGTTTGACAGCTCCACCAGCCTGTCTGCTACATTCTTGCCACCAGGAGAGTGGTGAGTCTTGATCTTCTTTTTCTTCAGCCCAAGCAACTGCTCCACCTCGCGCGGCCTGATGACGCCCACCTGCACAAAGGTGCATGGCGGTCGCGGTCCGGAGCACAAGAGCATGCCAGGCCACGCTTCCCAAGCCCCCCAGAGACTCCGTAGACCTCCCAAGAGACCCCCAAAGCTCCGGTGCCGAGTCGCATCCGACTCCGAGCCGAGGCGGTCAGACAGCGGCTGATTCTCCTGACAACAAGACAGTATACAGTACAATAGCTTACAATAATGTGTGTATATCTATATCTATATCTATATATATATATATATATTCATATGCATGTATAAGCCACTGGGGACCCGCCCCCCTTGCAAGACCAACGATTCAGCAGATTAGCCCCTAACGAACAGAACTCCGCAAAGCTCGATTGCCCGATGCCAAATGCCAGCTGCCGAGCTCACCGGCACCTCCTTGAAAGGGAGCTGGTCTAAGTGCTTCTGCACCACCTCCGCCTCCAAGAACTGGGTCCTGCTTGGTTTGTGAAGCGACTTCAAGCGACTTCGGGCCAAGATCCCCAGTCGGCCTCGGGTTGCCGAAGACCTCCATGCCGGTGGGCTCCACGATCCACGGGCCGGCCTGGGTGCTTGGGGTGCAGCGTCTTGGGCAGGGTCTTGGGTATTGCTATCTCCGCCGGCCCAAGCCAGTCTTGGCGATGAGCTGACTTCCTAGCTCTTCAAGCGGACCACCGAAGGTCTGAAAATCCGAAAATGAGGAGAACCCAGGCCTGCCAACCATGTCCCTCGTTCGAGGTCGCCATCGCGACAGGCAGACGCCGAAAGGCAAAAAGCTCTTTCACGGGATTCTTGTAACAGCCTATTCAAGGAAGCATTCTGTTGCCTTAAACCCGAGAACCGTTCGCCGGTTGACCCTGAACCCGGAAAACCCGAACTCCCTGGACACGCAACCTCACTCACGCTCCTAAATGGGCAGCTGCTGTCTCGAGGCCCAGACTGGCAAGGCTAAAGCACTTAGGGTCCGGTAGAGCACTGTAGGGCGCTAGGTATCGAGGCGATGAGGCTTCAACACAGCTTTGGAACTTGTAGGTTTGGACTGGACTCCGGAACATCACACCACCGGAACCCTACGACGGGGACACGACCGGACGCTGACCGAAACACGACCGATACACTGACCGGGATACGACCGGGACTTTCGCTCTTTCGCAAGCGGATGCCAGCTTCACGCAAGGTCCCAAAAGTTCCACGATGCGCCTTGCCTGCTTGGCGTAGACACAAATGCAACGAGGCTCAGCCCAGTGACGGGCTTAGGCCGCTTGGGCAGTCCGGTTGAAAACTCCGGCGACGAGTAAGAGCTTTCCGAAAGTGGCAGGTGCCCTGCAGCACCTGTAGGATTCCACGTCGGGATGGGTCCGCGACCACGCATCCCTGTGAGCCTCCATCAACGCACGGGGCATCACTGTCACGGAAGGCATGGTATCGACCACGAGTTAGCTGCATCTACTCTTCCTGAGTCGGTCCACTGCGGTCACAGGGGTCACAACTAATTTAGGGCAAGCACTGCTCAACAGCAAAAGATAGCAATACGACAAAGATCTCAAGGTGCTTCAAGATTGACAGGAACAGCTCCTTACTCCCTGATGGTGGGGGGTTGTTGCATCAATGTTCACTTGGCACAAGCGGCCGAAAGCAGCGGAATTGGTAGCCTCCGGCGGTCACAGTGGCTGAAGATCGCCCAGGTGCAGCTGCGGTTTTGGCATACTCAGCGCAAGTTTGGCTAGGACCTGGACCTCAGGCCTGGCCGGTACAGCCTGACATGTGCACCCGCTTGCTGGCCCGGTACAACGGAAGGAAACTCACCGGCTTCAAGCCTCCAACAGGGCAAGTCTGCCAAAAGCTCCTTAAGGGGCAGACTGCGACCATGATGCAAGCGAGCGGAAGCGGAAGTTCTCTTCGGAAGTACACGCGGCTCCCTCAGCTTGACAGAAGCTGAACGTTGCGAAACGTTCCATCTTGGGAACCGTGTCTGGTCCATGGCTTTCGGGCCTGGGGCGAGAGTCTGGGGCTCCCTGATAGGAGCAGGTTGCCTAGTGGGCAGGATTCGTGAAATCACGGCTCCTCCTCGTTTAAGGCTTTATGCCGGCAGGCACTCTGATGCAATGGCTACTTCAATAAACAACGAAGCCAATATTGATTCTGACCCCTTGTGCTTACGATAGACATCCCATCCAAGAAAAATCTGTCTTCCCGCGAGAAACTTTCGAAGCCACGGTGCTGGCAGTGCTTTTTTCCTTCTCGCTTGGCTATGATCACTGCCCACAAGCGCAGTCTGATTTCGACTGCAGGGCCTCATCGAACCTGTGACTGCGGACTCTTGCAAATCATCGGTGGCCACTGGTGCATGCAGCTATCCGCAGCCAAGATTCTGAGTAAAGGATATGGTGTGCGCCTTGCGCCTTATGGGTAGTTTTCTGTGTTGCCCTGCATCGGTTGAGAGTTTGACAAAACCACTAACCATTGGGAATCATTAGGCTCTTACAGTGGGGAGTAGACGTGCGGCTTTTTCAGGGCCCGAATTTTGCGAAGCACTGCTTGCGAGGGGTGCAACGCCAAGGCAGAACCTTGGGAGAACATGTCAGTCTGCGCACGAAGCTCGACAGTTCAATGCGCCGTGTGTTTCTCAAAGGCACAGTCCCAAGAACACAGAAGCTGCCTGGAAGTTTACAGACCTTTCCTAGATCACTGCACGTGGCACAGTCAAGCGCGCCAAGGTTGGTACCTGATTGTCTTGGCTTAAAAACCATCGTGTGCCTTCAACCCATTCGGGTAGGCGCAAGAGTGAAGGTAAGCCGAACACGGCTCTCGAGGAGACACCGGTATCGGAGCCAAAGTTTTGCCGGTGGTCGTTGCAAGTAATGGAAGCCACTTTAAACGACAGCCTTTGCATCAACTTAATTCTGGCCTGAGCACCCCTGGCACATCATCTTGGATGCACTCCTAGCACTCCTAGCATCTGCAGCAGCTAGCGCTTCTGGCATGCCTTGGTTTGTTGTTGCATGCGCGCACAGGGTGCTGATGTCAGCGGATGCTGGGAAATGTGCTACCGAGGCGAAGCAGGCCTCGGGATTGCTTCTGAACCCCACCTACCAAGGAAGGCTTATTCTGTAGGAAATGCCCCCAAGTTGTGCCTGGAGACATGTCTGGCACAAGAACCTTTGCTGCGCTCTGGCTGGACCATGCCAAGAGCGAGGCAGATCTTTGTCGGGATCTCTGGACAGTGGTGGGAATCCTTTGTGGGAGTCTTGATGCAAGACTGCTCGCCGCCAAGCTTCACAAGTCACAAGTCTGGGGCTGGGGGAAGAGGGGCACGGCCTCACGATTTCATCAAGAAACCGTCCCTGCCCTGCTTGCGACCCCAAATCGGGCAGCACCGCTTAGAGCAGATGTTCATCCTTTACTCGTCAGCGCGGCTACTTGCGCGGCGTCGTGATCATCTGAAACGGGATAGACGTTTGGCGACGCTCTCCTCTAGACCACGCAGAAGTAGCGGAAGCTCACAGCTTGCACAGCCCTCCCCGAGCTCAGCAAGAGCTGAATGATGGCATCTTCGCTGACCAGGCCAGCCCAAGAGGAAGGAAATGTCGCGCCCGAGAGGCCCGGCTGGATTGCAGACCTGAAAAGGGAGTGCTGCTCAGGTGCTCAGGGTGGGACCCAGCAATTCCTGCCGTTTATGGCAGTGGCCTGTATCGGCCTCTGGATTTAAGATGAACGTGCCTGGGACCCAGGCCTTCGAGACATCCCAAGTACGAGGATGTTGCCCAGCGCGCATGCTTGCAGCACCGTTCGGAGGCTTGCTCACACTGGAGCCTACGTTGACGAGGTAAAGCTACCCTGCTGCGGCAACATGCACCTGAGGACCCAGAGCCAGCGTCTGCCGTCCACCTGAACAGTAGTCCGCAGAATCACGGCCCTGATCCCTCCGACTTGCTAAATCAAAGCGCAAAAAACAACGAGCGTGCTGGGCTCCAGGTCGGCGCTTCGCTGCTCAGCCGAAAGTCGCTGGGATAGGGGATGAATGGGCTGGAGTACCAAAGACATCTTGGACTGCCCACGACTCGTAGGGCTGCTCAGACATTGATGCTGGGACTGACGAGCGGCTGTTTCTGCGGGTATGACTCCCATTGTCCGGTAGCATCCGAATGTGACCACCCCGTCACACCCGGACGGAAGAAGGAAAACGACGACCATCACTGCTCCCGCTTCCAACTGAAACAGCTCAAGGAGCTGAAGACAAGAGGCTTCTTGAAATTCCGGCAGACATCAAACAATGCACAAAAAGCAGATTAATAAAGCATCTACAAGCATTGGCAGGCTTTCACAGATTGCAAGGTGGTGGACCTCGTGTCGGCCTTGATTGTGCTGTCAGGGCGCACAGCTAACATGTGGCTTGCGTTATTTTTGCCTCCTACATGGCTGAGCGAGTCGCGAAGTAGGGTTTGAGATGACAAGTCGGCAAATTCGGACAGGCTATGTCTGTATGCCTGCATCATGTGGCTTGCGTTATGAAAGTACTCTTATGTACACATGCTGCTGTAAAGACTCATGAGCCTGGAAAGCATATGCACCCCAGGACTCAGGACACCATAACACACCTGTAACTTATGCTGGGTGCGTCCGCAGAAACACAGTACTCGTACGGTTGTTGGGCAGTGCTTCATGCAAGGCCAACAAAAGCAAAGGGAGGTTCTGCACTTGGGCTGCAATCTGCCAAGCCCGAGTCCTGCAACATGCCCGATGCATGGCCGGTCATCCATGCCAGGCTCCCCGCGTTTGCAGAATGCTACCGGACAGGATGCGGCGGAGGCGACGCACCCAACTTGCGAGTCCCGCGAGTACTGCAGGACGCCTGCCCGAGCTGGCGCTGGGGAGCAACCTTCCAAGGAACCCTTGCACATGCCGCTCCCCATCAGCGGTCTCACACAAAGCCTTCATGAACGCCGCGCAAGTGATGGGCGTCGCCCCGCCTGTTGGATTCTATTGCAAGGCCGCGAGCTCCAACAGCAGCAGCAGCTCGGGCATGAAGGCGGATTCAATGGGCCGAGCCAAGCCACTTCTCGAGCAGACTGCAGCGGCACTCAGGCTCAACGGCTCAACATCGACTCGTGGACTCGGTCAGAGGTACCTGGTCTACCTGGCAGATGCGTAGCGTGCTCAGGCTGCTGTACGAAGGGCACGATTTCATGGCGATCTCACCATCTACAGCTACAGCTGCCCTGCCCACGAATCCAAAAATCCAAACCAATTCCGAGGGCTCAGCTTCAAACAGCCCGTCGCAGCTGAAGGCAAAGCTGTTGGGCTGGGTGGAGACGCAAGGAGGGCAGTGGCGTGCAGCTTCGCCCGCAGCTTCCTCATCTTGGGGTCTCTATGAGCTAAGCAACCCTACGGAGATGTTGTCCTGACGCACAGACCACAAGCTCACTTGCTGAGGTCGTCGTAGGCAGCTGCCATCGTCATCAGTGCCAGGCCTCCGAAAGCTCACTTTCTCGCGGCCTGGATCCCCAGCATGAGCCGATGGACTCTCATGCCCGAGGCACAGCACACCCTTCCCGTTTCCCGGACACGATCACGCGAGAGAGTGGAGAAGGCCCGTGGTACTCAGTGCGAACATGCTTCACCACGAGAGAAGCTTCTGAACTCAGATTGACAGGAAACTCGAAAAAAGCATTACAAAACATTGGTCAAGTGTACTCAGTTGCCATGTCCGATGATCGTTTTTGGAGTCTTCGACACTTACACGCTCTGACAACTTGCAACCGTCGCTTTAGCCCACCCAGAAGGTCTTAGGAGATGTGATGCAGGCAGTGTTTCTTGAGAACTGTCGCGAGGCGTGGTCCACCAGATTGTGAGAACGATCTGCCTCCAAGGGATAACCATGGTTGGGTCAAACAACTGCAGCAAGGCGACAAATCAGCAAAGCCCACGACAAGCCAGGCAGCCTGTGCGCTTGAGACTTGAGAATCAACCAACAACGAGGGTAAACTGGTACAGTTGGACAAGCAGCATAGGCCTGGCTTTACTAAGTCACCTTTGGTGCAAGACTGTACCGTTGCAACCCTAGCCGAACCCAAACCCACGAACCCACACTCTCCTGAAATACGTTGACTGTGGATCGCCTCTTCCTGGTCAGGACCTCATTGGACGGTGAGCGGCATGTCATCCCTGGCCCTCGGGACCGCCTCGCTGTCCCAGGAATTCAGATTCATGGGCCTGGACGGCGACTTCACCGTACCGAACAGTCGAAGATTCATTCCCGAACCTGTATTTACCAGGCAGGTGCTTGGCAGTTCATCGCACATTTCCACGTGACGTCACGTGCTCACTTCGGCCGCGGGCTATGGGCACATCAGGAGTCTCTGCTGCCACAAGTAACCGGCTAGGCAGGAAAGATGGTTCTATGCACGATGTCTGACAACACCGTTGTTTGCGCAGCAGCAAGTGCGAGAAGGTGGGCCTCTTGAGGACAAGCGCATGAGCGCCACAGTGAGCCACGCGCTTCCTATACATCATACATCGCTTGACTTAGTCTTACTGATATTTGATCGACAAGACTTTGTGCACGCAGCAAGAAATCATGGATTGAAATCAGAAACAACAGAGAAAGTGGAAAGCCGGACAGGCTTGGGCCTGGGTGTAGAGACCATCGAACCCACATCGTTGGGTTGGAACTTTGCTGGACCTGCTCACCTGCCAAATCCCTAGCGCATGTCATACACGCGCTGCTCAACCGTGCAAGCCACTCAGCAGTGGCATTGGCGACCGAGCGAGAGCGCCTGTGTGAGCCCTATGCACCTGCTGTCAGCAAAACTAAAGCGCACATATGTTGGGAGAAGGCAAATGCCTGGAAAAAGAAGCACGGGTTTTCAAGCGAAGCGTCACTGGATGGTTTCGCTCTAATCAGCAGGTTACGATGAGCCCGAGTCCGCAACGGACCTGAAAAAGCACTCGGGTCTGATGCCCAACATCGGTTCGGTGAAGTCGTCAGAAGCACACCCGCAATCTGCTGTTGCACTCCAGGGCAAGCAGCTGCTGGACAGCTTGCGCCAGGGATGCCCGCTGCGCAGCACGGGCACCGCCGGCACCGCTGCATGCCACAGCTTCTTTCTTGAGGGACATGGCCTGCAGCCGCCAGCACACCCGCAGCTGCTGGGCAAAATTCACGGACAGGAAGGTCCATAGGAACGCTTCTGGTTCAAGTGCCAGGCAGTCATCACTCAGGCAGTCTTCTCATGTGCACTGCAGGAAATATGACATGCACGGCGATGCGAAAGGAGACCTACTGCGACAGACTGTCCGTCTGTTCAAACTCAGGCTCGCAAAGATCCAGAAGAAACTGAATGTGCGTCTGAAAATACGTTGGTGCAGGATCTACGCGCTGGGATCAAGTAAAGTCGCTGCCAGGGGGCAGGTGGACTACTTTGGGTTACTTCGAGCTGAGTGCCGTGCACTTGTGTGTGCCTGTCTCTGTGGTATTGCTCGTTAGACGCGACGTCCTACATCCTGCGAAGATGCAAGCACTATTAAACCATAGCTATTGTTCTTCACGTCTCAAAGATACCAATAAGATCTCTCGCGTGCAGGGGCGCATGCTGCTCTGGGCGCTGCAGAGCTGCAGAGCACTGTTGGAGCCACTTCCATGAGGAGATGCCAGGATTTCCTGATGCTAAGCAACTTTGAAACCGGGGCAGAGATTGCTTGGAAGTATCTGGAGGCCTGTGAGCCAAACTCTGTTGGAGTCTCTGCAGCCGGCGCATCTGCCATTCAGTTTCTGCTCGAGCTTTGCTCAGAAGCACGGAAGAAAAGCCTTGGTCAGCTGCATGAAGTTTCCGAGACATACCCCTGGAGGTCCCAGATGAGCTTCGCTCAAGCGACTGCAGGCGATCTGTCACTGACGGAGCTTCGGCTGATGACTATGGGCATTCAGCAGACTCGAACCTGTGCCAAGTCATTGGACTCGCCGCTGTAGGACAAGCTGTCATGTCTTTCATGCTCTTCGTTTCTGACAACTCCTCAGCCCAAGACAAGAAGGGCTTAGCGGCTTTGCCTGAGATGCCTAGCAGGGCTCTTCAGTTTAGCTGGCAAGCTTTGCTAAGTTGGCTGGCCTGTGAATGCGCTATCGGACGCCACCGCGACGCGCCCAGAACCGCCACGATGCATGTTGCAACGCTGCGTCTGCACCCCAGCTTCCTTACTTTGCCCCTTTCGGGAACCGTACAACCCAAAGACGAACAGCACCCCTGCGAGGGACCCCCGGTTTACGGCTTGCACGCGCGAACTGGATGTTTAGGTTTGGGTGGGAATGCTAGGCTGCTGAGGCAAGGCCTGGCTGTGGCTCCCCACTGCCTTTCGGAAAGCCAAGCTTCACCAATCTCCCCGAGAACGGGAACTACAAGTACGTGTAGAGAACCATCCAACTTCAGAGGCTTTCCCAAGGTCGGTTCTGCAAGCCCTAGCCGCCCTCCCCCTGCAGGTCGGAGCTGAGCCCCGCTGCTGAAGCTGCTGAAGCTTCTGCATCAGTCTGGGCTGTCTCCGAATCTAAGCATCCAAGCAGCAACTTCTGGTGGCCGAAGCACGAAAAGGAACTAACTTCACGTCGCACCACGGTCTTGACGCAACGTGTGCTGACAGCCCACGGTCTACTGCACAAGGTTTGGCCCAGAGTGGACTGTGCACAAGGAAGCCACCTTTCCAAGGTGCGACAAGGTGCTATTTCAATGTGCGGAAGACGAGGCAGCGATGGCCTGGTGTGAAGGAGATCCGCGGCCAAACCAAGAAGTTTGCTCCCCGATCATAACGTCGCCCCAGAGTCCAAGATATGTGCATGCAGCAGAAGAGCAAGCAAATGCATACAGGGAAGCCTCAATACTTGCGTGGGATCGCACCGTTCCCCTAATGTCCTGAGCTTACACCTTCTTTCCACGGATCCCTCTTAGTCAGGAATCTGCCCTGGACTTTGACAGCAAGATCCGGGCTGATGAAAGTGCCGGTACGTAGGAAATGAACACACACACCGCTTTCTCACATGCTTCCGGCTGGACGAGGGCCCTTGAGTAGGGCAGAGCATGGATGACGCTTTGAGGAACAAGACTCGACACCTTTCGCGACTTTTGCCTACGCAACCGGTGATGCCGAAGGAATCAGACTTGGCTCCCTTCTGATGCGAGACATTGCTACGAGGCGCAGCGCACATGCGACGTGCACCCGCGGCAGTTGGCAGATGTCTTCTCAAGCCACACCAGCAAATTCCTGAATGCAGGTTGGCACGTTACATCAAGCGAGCCTGAGGCTCTCATAAAGGAAACCGACTCCCAGCGTGCCAGCTAGGGATGCTGCCGGCTTCCTCGAAGAGGTGGACATGGGCCGCAAGCCTATCCGCAACCATAGCAACGTCCCTCTAATGAAATCAAAACTGCATTGCCAATTCCAAGTCATCTAAAGCAACGGGGCTGCTTCTTGGTTGGCTGCACAACCAGGCTTCTGAACCCCATCTGTGCCAAGCAACTTGTTCCTTTTGCTCCCGGCGCAGCAATACGGAAGTCTTCGCACAAATGCTTCACAGATCCATGGATCAATCCATTGTGGGGAGGCAGTCTTGCATCCAGCTACCTCACACGGAACTGGCAAGGACCTTGAAGGGACTCGTGTCGCACATGTCCGTAGCGAGGCCAGCAAGCGGTCGATGAAAAGGTCGCCAGAAGAGTTGGGCTGGGTGTGGAGGGGCATCCTGTTGGGGCTTCTATGCCTGTTTTCATGCCAACCCCCAAAGCCACGTTGAAGCCCACGTCACACCAACGCTGATCTGGACAGGAGGCGTCAGTGAATTTTGCCCGTCTCATGGGATCGTGCAAGCTTCATCTGGCACCTTGCGAACCGTGGAAATTGCTGTTGCTGTGCACCCACCGAGTCTGTGGAGAGTTAGCACGCTAGAGTTTCACAGATCTCAAGCCGAGAATGGTGTTGATTTCCACCTCTTGAGTCGGTGGTAGAGGAGGGGCGTGTGCGCTGGAAGTACCATCAAGGGGCAAAGGCTGCGACCAGACAGGTCTGTGCACGGATGTGTAGAATCACCGTACCAACATCCTTTCCGAGACCTATTTGCCAACCCGCCTCGAAAACGGAAGGAGTAGGCGCGGAACCGAGTGAAATTGGGCAGCCACAGTGACCCTCCCTCCCAAAAACCTATTACACAGGAGAAGCGTTCGTGATGTTGTCCCGAGCGGAGCCGAAGGCCCTCACTGACCCGCGTGAGGACGCCTTGACGGCTTCAGAGCATAATTGTTACCAAAAGAGACGTTAGAGGCTACTTCTATGGA
>CAJNDV010034454.1:3897-29982 GCA_905221635.1 Symbiodinium sp. CCMP2456 | reverse complement strand
TTGGTCTAAAAGCGCGGCTTCGAAATGTTTGATGCTTTTGATAACCGTCGCGGGCGGTCCGGCTGCCAGGAGCATCGGCGTTCGGGCTGGGAAGGCAACCAAAACAATAATCCTAGACCAGCCCTACCTGAACCAGGGACAACCCTAGCCGGCGAACCCCTACACTCTGTGCAGCAGGGACGACGNNCGCAGGGCGGCCTAGTCGGGCTTAGGGTGCTATGGGTTCGAGCGCCAACGGGGTTCGGGGTTTAAGGTAACTCACGCGACACGCAGAGCGGATGCGGGGCGGCCTGGTAGGGATTAGGGTTCTAGAGGGTTCGGGCAGCGGGGTTCGGGACTTAGGGTAACCCGGGAGGCTGCGGGCCACGACCGACCTGAGCGCGGGGCAGGCTCAAGAACTCAAGCTCATTCCAGCACAACCGCTCGACAGAAAGTGACTCCGGAATGTTTTCACAGCCCTAAGCCGGCGAGGTATGTGATCCATGCTTGTTCAGCATCGGAAAATGTTGTACTGTGCACAGGGGAGCTCGCGAGCTCGAAACGCCTCTGTACCTCCCATGGAAGCCGGCAAGGGGAGCACAGCAGAGGACTATAAAAGCCCATGTAAAAGCCTGCACAGCTATGGGCGGGGCGAGGTAGCTGTTGCCATCTGGCAGAAGGTAAGCGCTTATGCGGCTGATGTCCCTTCCGCGGCAAGAGCCCCTCCTATACACGAGCCTGAATTCAGAAGATGCGGCGGGGGGTTCGCGAGGCAGGCTAGTTCAAGCGAGTTGGGGTCGTGACTAGAACCGAGAACTTCCGAGAACCCAGATAAGGCAGCGACCTCCGCGGGAGTCCCTTCTACCTCAGGGCCCGAAGTGTTTTCGAAGGGCGTGTTGGAAAATGAACTGAAAGGAATCACCTCTGCCAAATCCGGCCGAAGCCGCTTGTGCTGGTACCTACCGTCGCGAACCCCCTAAATCCCGAAACACCATCTCCTAAACACTGCAAAGTGCTCCGCTGCACTCAGAACCCCAGCATACAAATTCACTAGCTGCCGCCTGCTTCTCAGCTCCACTCCGCGCAGGCTCAGCGCTGTCCGGGCCGTTCAACGTCGAACTCCGACGATTTCCTGGGGAGCTGCTTGCTGTAAGCAGCTGTGTCCGTGCACGAAGAAGACAGGGACACTTGTGCGGAACGGGTTACAGGAAGCAGGCATGCACATCTAGCAGGGTTTGGGGTTCAGGATCGGGCTTTGATATTCTGAAAGGCTTAGTGTAACTGAGACGGCATTCAAAACGCCATCTTGCTTGCGACAGCGCCAAACAAGCTGCATGACCACAAGGCTTCACATGAAGTCGACATTTATGAAGTCATGCATGTCAGGCCTCCATGCTCAACCATGCGCAACAGCAGGGTTGTTAAGCCGGCATGCGCATTCATTCTAAGAGGAACAGAAAGCGTTGACGGGATGACGGGATCTGAACGCTTCGTACAAGGTGTGGCTTTGGAAATCTTTGCTTGTTCGTGCTGTTCAAGTTCGAGCTCGAACTTTTGTGCCTGCTGCACAGGAAAAACACATGTCACTGAAAGCCTCGCGTTGCGGACAACTTCATTGAGGCCTGAGTGGCACCCCCCCATCCCCGCATGTTCCTTGACCATACTTGTGCAGGGGGTGGGGACGGAGCAAGAAAAGTCCAACTTTTCTCGTTCTTCATGCATGATGACTCCTGATCGGGCATGCCCGATGTAACTACAGTACTTAAACTTTCCATCCAAAGCAGCAGCGTCGCGAGACCGATTTGCAGCACTGCAAGATCACTCTGGAAGCAGACTGCCACATAAATGCGTTCAATGTGTTTGTAAATTATGTCAGGGCGTGGTGCAGGCTGTTACACGCTCATATCCGAAGAGGTCGTAGTCACGCGCATAAATGAACTGCACTTTCTGGATGACCTCTGCATGATACTCCAAAAACATCCACGACCTCGAGGACTTCCGCTCGTGGCCCAGACCACGCCGCATCTTGGCATCAATATGGCTCGGAGCTTCACCGAGACACTTTGCAAGCTCCGACGCCATCTGCTCGAAGTGCACCACGCGATCCACCAACAAATTGCCGGTGTCTGGGTCGGCAAGGAACGTCCACATGGGACGGAAGTGGATGGGGATGTCTCCGAGCTCATCTGCCGGCCACATGGTAGCCCACTGCTTCTCGCCGGCGGCCACTTGCAAACTGAACTCATACAAGTAGTCCACCAGCTCGTGCAAAGATCTGAAAGCTGTGACGAATCGATGGCCTATCTGGTCGATCCAGATCTTCTTGCCGTTCTCAATCTGATGCGCTGAAGGAACGTCTGCAACATTGTAGTTGTAGGCACTCAGAAGTCGATCAAAAGGATGCCGCACTACCGTGACCTTGTAGCACGCATTGAAAGCAGCTTGCCCCATGTCACTGCGGAACTGATGCAATGACATATGCTGCGCTTTCAAAGCAACCTCGTCTGGACGGAAGAAGATGGCCGCGCTCACCGAGGTACCTGCGGCTTTTGGAACATGTGCAAAAATCAGCTTGCGCTGAAGACAGATCTCCACCCAGCGGCGGCGACGCTCGCTGGTCACTGTTCGGCATTCCGCTTGCGCCTCCGCATCTTCCAAAGACATCACATTGTCCTTGGCCGATGCCATCCAAGAGGTCCCAGGTTGCATCTGCAGTTGCATCTGCTCCCGCGCATCCCGGGCATCCATCGATGTTTCGTCCGGAGTCGCCAACGACGATGACGATGACAGCGGTGAGGACGAGGACGACGACGTATTTGCCTCGGCCTTCGCCCCGGCCTTGAGACCCCTCAATGCTGGAAGCACAAGGCTGTAGAAAATGGCCTAGGCGGAAAGGACCCAACGTTGCAACAACTCCCCGAAGCCAGCAGAACCCGCAGCGTTTCTCGGGACAGTCAAAACAAGCAAAGAGACTCTTGAATAAGCGGTGCCCAGGTGCCAAGAAGCAGCAGGAAATGGACAGCTGCTGGACGGCATATGAGTTCCGCCCGTGGGATTGGATAGATCGGCGCCCGAGGAACGCCCCAAAGCCCCCAACACCGTTGGCCAAGAAGCCGAACCAAAGCATGGCAGTGTTGGCATCACAGCAAGACCCATGCGGCAGCACATGCTGCTGCATGATGCCAACACTTAGCCCATCTGTCAAGTACAAGGTCGGAAACATCAGGCCATCTGCAATGAGCAACGTGGCTAGGCTCATGTTCGGGATCAAGTCAAACAATAGCAGTGCAGAGAAAATGGCCATGTAGGAGAGAAGCTGAATCCACCCGACTGTTGACAGCTTGTCCTTGAATCGGATGTGTACAACCTTCAAGGGTACGCAGCCCAAGAACAGAAGGCCAATGACGACGCCAATGGGCTCTAACTGCCACCCATAGCGCCGCTCCAGAAGCAAGCTGGTGCCTGCCTCCAAAGCAACACACACCAGTTGCCTCGTCATAGACATCAAAAGGCAACCGCAAACCACCAGGCGCCTCTTCAGCACATTTTCCTTGCTTGTCGTTGTCTCCACCTGAAGTGGGCAGTCGTCATCCGTACCTCTGATCTCCCTTGGCCAACAGAAGGCGACGGCGCCGAGCGCCGCCAACGCGATGCCCACCTGCGTAGTAGAGATGGCATCGAAGCGTCCCTCCATGAGACGAGGAAATAGAAACAGAGCAGCCGAAGACACTAAGGGCCCAAAGCCGATCCCCAACATATTCGCCATGGCAAACCGAGACATCTGCTCTGGCCGCTGGTCCGGTGGGATCATCATGCTCAGGCCTCGAGGCTTCACAAATTTCTTCAAAGATAAGTAGAAAAAACACAAAAACTAATAGGATCTACGCCTCTATAGCCCCCCAAACCTAACGCGGAGCGCCCGAACCTCATTCGTCCCGACTTCAGCCAGGATGCTGTATTGAAACAGCTGTGCACATGCTCCAAAACCAACTCCGCTCATCGCGCGGCTGGCCAAGAGGAGCAAGGACAAGTTTGGGGAGCCACGCGAGGCCCAGAATCCGATTGTGGCAAAGCATGTAGTGCTGAGCAGCACCAGCAAAAGCAATGCCAACAGACTGACCCGAGCGTTTCGCCAGAGCTCCGGCCGGGACCTGGCGCACGCGGTTTAGGAGGACACGCATCTCAAAAGCAGGTGGAAACACAGAAGAAGCAAACAATACCGATCAGCTCCCCCAATTTGTTTGCCTGATGCAGATCCACATGGGCAGGCGCCCCAAGAAGTTGCCCTGCGTGAAGGCACCGATCAAGGTCCCGGAGAAAGCATCGTCTTTACCCAATGCCTGCGATATCTGTTTGTTCAGTGCAAACAAGTGCAAACCCCAGACAGTGCCAAGACGACCCCACGAAGCCCCAAGATCACCCCAAGAGCGCCCCCAAGGGGCCAAAAAACAACGACAGCTTTGCTCATGACAAGGAGAATGCACACACGAGACCGAGGAGAGTGCCATTGCCGCACTGAGAAGTGCAAATCCATCTAGACTGGACGCGCGAAGCGAAGAAGCGAACCCATCCAGCAGGCCAAAAGTACGCACCTGCCACGTTTTCGCTACGGTTTCGAGTATAGGAAACATGCACGGGACTGAGCCGAAAGCGCGATTTGTCACTCTGCGAGGACAAAAGCATGCTATGACAACACATGTAAAAGTCATGTAAACTACGTTTCGGAAGCAGAACTCGCGAAGCCTTCCCGCAAGCTCAAATGTTGTTTGGCACTGCCTGATGCCCCCTTCTGCTCACGTTGTCCCCTGAACACTTTGCCCTTGTGCCAGCTCACGTATTGAAAGCGTTATGAACTTGAAGCTATTACATGCGTTCCGCACTAGTACGCAGAGAGAGGGAGAGAAAGCATGAATGAATGAAGGAATGAATGAAGGCAATAAATAAAGAAACAAAGGAAAGAAAGAAATTATTTAAATACAGAAACAAAGACAGAAAGAATGAAAGGATGAAAGAAAAGCCACAAGCCAACTCCTACTGCCCTGGCGGCCTCTGAAAGCTGGGCAGCTTCCGGAAGCACGACGGTGAAGCTCAATGCGCCCAGGAACTGCACAAACAGCAGCACGTAAGAAGTTCTGCGGACGGCTTCTGCGCCCACACAGACTGTGCACATGGGTGCTGGGCATCAGTCCAAACCCTCAACAGCAAGTACAGCTTGCAAGCCATTCATTGAGCCATGAGCGAGAAGCAATCGAAAGCCGCAGAAGGAGAACACAAAGAGCCGCGTCCGTTTGCAACTCAAGACGTTGCTAAACTCCAGTTCATGGTCTTATGCAGTCAGCGGATAAGAACTCGTGGCATGGTCCATGTGAGTCTGGGGAGCATCGCGGAGCAGTAAAAGGTTGGAGGGGGTGAAGTCCACACGGGCGGGGTGTCACGCATAGTCTACACAGGATTGAAGAGTCTTGCGGCAAACCCACGTGCGGCTGAGATGGTTGAAGGGAAGCTGGGATTGGCGGAATCTGCGTTCTGTTGGGTTGGGTCGAGATGGTACATCTAAGCAAGAGAACGGGAACTGTTCCTACAGCACCATTTAGCTTGCAAGAATGGCACTGACTCCTGCAGTAGTAGCATGAGTAAATTCGGAAGCCCGTCCCGTTCGTTTTAACAAACTGCCTTCTGCTTGTCAAGCACCTGTCATATCCAGATATCTTAAGTTTGAATGCTGGCAGAAAGAGTACGCACAACACAAGACAGGCGATGTACGGACCTCGGATTTGAATTCTGATCTCTTGTCGGCCGCTATCACTGCCAGTGTTCCAGGTCATTGCTGGAAGTACCGGCAGACGTTATCCGGGAAGCGTGCGCGCTCAATCCAGAAAGAAAACTCGCGAGGAAATATCGGAGACGAGCCATCTCACTCCTTCCAGAAGCCCCTGAGCAAGGACTTGGAGCATCTATCGTGCGCGCTTCAGTTTTTCTCAAGGCCTCGCCCGTGTAGGCGGAGCAAGCCAGGATGCACCTAGTTGCACAAGAGGTGACTCAAGAGGTGCTCAGGCAACGTGGAATATTGACAGATTACTATCAGCATCATCAGCTCA
This sequence comes from Symbiodinium sp. CCMP2456, assembly GCA_905221635.1. Taxonomy (NCBI): domain Eukaryota; class Dinophyceae; order Suessiales; family Symbiodiniaceae; genus Symbiodinium; species Symbiodinium sp. CCMP2456. Next base: position 23,905 of record CAJNDV010034454.1, on the reverse strand, counting down.
CCAGTGCCGCCGCTTGATCTCTTCAAGCTGGAGGAAATCTCGAATCTCTGGAGCAGTCCTTACGGGACTGTGGACTGACTAGAAGCTTGTTCTTTGATGCCAGCTTGAACCTCAGAGCTGCTCACATAGCTCCGGGTAGATCTTGCTTGTTCGCGAAGATCAGCAACGTGGCGCCTCACATGCTGCAGCTAGAACGGGCTGGGTATGCAACGGACAAGTGCACAAATGTGGAAGGTCTCCTGCTAAGCGCTCCTCCTGGAGGAGCCGGTCCTGAACTCAGGTAACCACTACGTTGCAACCGGCAACACCCAGACTTTTCGCTTTGGTCTCTCGGTGACCGGCCAACTCTTGCTTGCAATCCTGTGCAAGAGTCGCTCAAGCTTTTCGTAATACGATACAATTCAATTGAATTGGTTCGACGGCAGGTGAAAAAGCCCCTCCTCCAAGCGCTGGCGATCTGCGGAGTCAACGACCTAAGTCCAGGGCTAACTCGGCAGCAGCCTTGGCGAGTCTGGATGGCACTGCCGACTAGGCCCGATGCCCACACAAGACCATCAGTCGCCTCAAAATAGTTCCTCCAGAATGCAGGCGCAAGCTCTGCACTGAAAGGTGCTACGAGAGCAAGAGATACAGCTTCCTCCAATAGCTTCGTATTGTCTTTTGTCCACCGATGTCCCAAATATTCAGCTTGTAGCCCTCGTACCTGTTCTAGCTGCTTTTAGCTCATGCTCCGGTGCTCAGGCACAGTCTCGGTCTGCATCCAGGACGCTCGAGGGTCTTGATGTTGAAGCCGAGAGTCGGCGAAATGGTGTCCACAGGTTCACCATTGAACCTCCGCAGAAGTCTCTCTCAGACTAAGGCAAAAAGTCGCTAACAAGAAAGCAGGATGATGAGTTTCAGCTGAGGTGGCGACTTCTTGAGAATAGTTGTTTTGCCTACAGTGCTCAGGGCTGGTAGGCTTCCATTTGGGCAACCCCAGTCCTGCCATGGCCTGCGTTGTCCAGGCCAAGCATCAGAAGGCGAACCTCCTGAATGTCGGCACTTGTTCTGTGGACATGTAGTGTACAGTTGATGGAGCAGAATTTTGCAGCTTGAAAGCGTCTGCATGAGGTTTGGCACGTGCAAGCCAGCATGTAGATTCGATCCGGGGTCAAGAAACGAGGCCGATGCCTTCTCTTCCTGCTTCATCTTCCTACAGGCATCAAGACATGGGCTGCAATGCCACTACATCTGATGGCCAGGGAAAGACCTGAGGATTTTCATCAGCCCCATGGCGGCAAAGAGACTACTAGATTTCTTCCCTGTGAAACCTCGCCTGCAAACTACAGGCCCGAGGTGTCTCTGATCAGCTTGCTTTCTCTGCCCCTCTTACAATGGAACAAGGCAAGCTCTCTAGCTGCATGTTTGTCATGGCGACGGAGGCCTGTTCGTTGTCATTCGCCTTTTTCGCTGCTGCTTGCCACATGGTTTTGAGAAGAGTCTTGACTTGACATGAAGGCATCATGAAGGTAGTCGCTCTAATTGCAAAGGGCTGCAACGGCAGAGCTTCTGCTCGGAGGCAGGAGCCTTTAGCATGTGAAGCCGTATGCCGCACTGCGGGCTCCTTTGTTCTTGCAAGTGTCAAGCGGCCAGCAGCTTCGCCTCCTGTGGCTTCCCGTTGCTGTGATATATGTCTACTTGACTGCCACCTTGAGCTCCTGCATCAACTCGGAGGCCCGCTTGCGGCCAAGGGCCCTCGACAGCCCCGTCTGAACGTGCTGATTGGGGCAAAGGCCCTCGGCAACCGCCTCACGGAAGAGGCTCTCTGCCCTTTCGGGCTCTTTTGGTCTGGCGGTCGCGTATGCCAGCAACTGTGCATAAATGAAGTAGTCGTTTGGGCGGCAACCGCTTGCTCGCAGTTCCTCCCCCAGTCCTTCCACTTGCTGCCAGTGGCCTCTGTACGCGAAGGGCCGGGCTAGTGCAGAATAGGTGACAACATGCGGCGCAATGCCTCTGGCCTGCATTCTTTTGAATACAGCCATTGCCCTTTCGCAATCCCCTGCTTTGCCACAAGCATCAATCACGCTGCTGTAGACAATGGCGTCGCTCTCGAGGCCCGCAGCCTCAAGTTTCTGCAGCCACTGTTCCGCTTGATCGGCCTTGCCTGCCTTGGCGCAGGCGTTGATGACTGCGCTGTAGCTTCTCAAGTTCGGTCGGATCCCGAACTCCACCATTCGGGAATGCCAATGCTCAGCACGCTGCAAGTTACATGCCTTCGCACAGGCATTGATCACCGCACCGAAAGAGATCACGTTGGGCGCGATGCCAAAGCCAATCATCTCAGTCATCCATTTCTCCGCCTTCTCCAGATCACCTGCCTTTGCTGCAGCATCGATCAAGGAAGCGTAGGTGGTCACCGTTGCGTCCAGGCCCCGGCTTCGCATTTCCAAAAGCCAGGCCTCAGCCGCCGAAATCCGGCCCTTCACGGAGCAGGCGTGGATCAGCGAGTTGTAGCTGATGCTGTCGGGTTCAATGCCCCTTCTCAGCATTTCTCGTTGCCATTTGCTTGCAGAATTCTCATCCCCACCACGTGCGAAGGCATGCACCACCGTGGCAAAGCTAATGACGTTGGCCTGAAGGCCCTTGTCCAGCATGCGCTGCAACCAAAACTCGCTTTCCTTGGCTTTGCCTGCCTTGGCACAGGCATCCAGCACGGTGTTGTAGCTGCAAACCGTCGACTTGACCCCCTGCTTCTCCATGTGAGTTAACCATCGTCCCGCTGCCTGGTAATGGCCCTCTTTCGCATATGCCCGGATGACGAGGTTGTAGCTGAGGGTGTCTGGAAGGCCGTGCGAGGCCTCAAAATCCAGCACCAGCTTCTCCAGTACTGCTGCAGCCTTCTCTGAGGACGAGGCCCGGCCCAGCTGGTAGTTTAAAGTCTGTTGGGCGGATTTCAAGGGCTTGGTGGGACTGGTGGGAGCTTGCGCTTCAGACCGGTCGGGCCGGCTCTCTTGGCTCTTGACAGCTTTTGACACTTTGGGAGCTCTGGTCCTCAGGTAGAAGGCCTGGCAACCACCAGCCAAAAGAAGACCGCCCACTATCCAATCTGCGCTTCCAAACCTCAAATTTGGAGATTCTCTGCCAGCAAAGAATGCATAGTCCGCGAGGAAGACTGTCAGGACTAGCCCAAGAAGTACAGCCGCACGGATAAAGGTCTCTTTGCTAGCAGTTTCTGAAGTTTTCTCACTATCGGACTTTCCCATGAGCGACGGGGCTCAGAGCGGATATGAAGGATCGGTATCGAAATCCGTGGGGTTCCGGATGCTATCTTGCAACTGCATCCAACGGATGCTTGAGCCCGTGGCAGTTCAGGTTGACGTGATGTGCAATCTGGTCTGGCAAGGAGTACGGACGTTGTGTTTCTCCGTCGCGTCTTCGGACAGCTGTCTCAGTTCAGGCACACAGACCACAAAGCTTCTGCCTCGGATCCAACCAGGAGAGAGAACGGAGCGTTGGCTTCCCGGAGCGGCACCTCATGCTGGATAAACTCGGTTTTGCCACCGCATATGTCGATCTCGCTTCCGTGTGGCGAGAGGCTCCAGCGTGTTGATATCCACTCGCTTCTTTCGTCGCAGGTATGCGACCTCAAACTTTCTGCGACCGCCTGGGTGCCATTTGCACATTGCCACCACAGCCTCACCACCGGTTCGGTGGCAAGCTGGACTGCGAACTCCATGGACAACTCAGCTGCCAAGAAGCGAAGCTGAAACCTAGCAGATGTGGTGTCGATGCTGAGCACAAGTGGAGCGAACAAATTCCCGAGCCTTGTCTCGTGGTATCTGGGTACACCCTGCGACAGCCTGGTGGCAAAGGTATGGCATAATGCGGATCCGCGCCGCATGACGTAATTCAATCCTCTCTGCCTGGTGGGTGATTCTCGCGAGTTGGCTGGAGTTTGCTTTGTGCGTGTAGGACTAGGGCTCTGGCTAGCAATACGGTAGAAAAGCAAGCTGGGATGTACACTCCCCTAGCCGTAGCCTGGCCTGGCCTGGCGAGTTTGTAAAGGTGCTCCTGGCTCTTTTCCCTGAGCTCCGTGTCACGCGACTCACTGCCCCACCACCTGTAAGTCGGAGTCTCCGTGTCTGTGCCCTCGGCGCTGAGCAGAGAGTCTCCTGTGGGTCCCACGTGAGTCTGCAACAGCTGCCGCAACCCTGGCCATTTCTTCAGATCGCCAGCCACATGAACCAGAGCAGCCGGCTCTCCGCAAGTGCAGCAAGGCTCCCCAAGCCGCTGTGAACTGCAGTATCGAGCACGTGGTTCAGCGCCCAAGGCAGCGTACTCCCTGACCCTGGCTTGCCTCGAGCCCGTGAGTGGCACGAAGGCAAAGGAGGAAAGCAAATCTGCGGCATCGGGGCAGTAGTGCTCCACCTGGCCACGAGACACGATGCCTGGGTAGCGATGCCTGGCGATCATTGCAGGTGGCCAAAGCTCTAGCTTCTCCCAAGCTGGGTGCCAATCAAGAGAAGGAAATAGCGACCACCGGCATGGCAGAAATCCCAGCACCGGCTGCCGAAAGCCAGTCTTGGCCAGAAAGGCTTCATCGTTCAGGATGTTAAGGATGCCTTGATCACGCAAACATTCACCATCCGCACTTCTTCTCAAACCATGTTCTGCCGCCAGTAGGGTCAGATCTGTGAAGTTGGAGTCTCGCATCCTCTTCAAGTTGTACACCACAGTCCCTGCATTTATATGATGGAGCGGCGCCGCATAGGCGGCTGCAAGGAAGTGATCCCTCAACTGCCAGCCGATCTCCCATAGGCCATAGATGTCATCTAGGATCAATATGTCTCCAAGATCGATGGAAATCACCTGCTCGACATCTTCCGGAAGCCTTCGGTTTGCATGATGTTGGGATTCTCAGAAGAGGGTTAAACAAAACAGCAAAAGCAACCTTTTCTGAACATGGGCATATATGTTCTAGGAGCAAGCAATAGCAGGGAAACTCTGCTAAGGATCCCTGGTCCCTGCTCAAGAGTTCAGGTGGCTCGTGGCTCTTCCACCCGGATTTGCGTCAATTTGATGCACCTCCCCGCTTATCCCTTCTGCAGCCTGGCCGGCCTGGGACCTCCTGGGATTTCATCGAAAGTGAACGTCCCAGCCCGTTATGAAAAACAGGTTGATCGCGTTCAGTTCGGGAAGCAGGAACGTGTCCCAAACTCCCCGCCTTACAAAACACAATCATGCACGACTTTTCGGAGAGCTGTGGATGTGAAGTGATATCTCCAACTTTCTAGGTGATAAGCTATGGAGCCCCGCCCTACAAGGCATACCCGGTGTTGAGAACTCGATCAAAGCGCTTCCTCAAACTTGCCACAAATAAGAACGAAGACCCTGCTGTGTGTGTGTGTGTGTGTTTGTTTTAGATTCGAAACATCCAAAGAATCACCAGTGTGTTTTTTGTTATGCAGTGTCGGAGTATCACATTATGCCAATGCCTGGTGGTACAGTGCTGCAGAATGTGCGAGAAGTGTTCATGCATTGAAAAGCTTCAAAAGGTTTGCAGACTCAACATCAGGCTATGACTCAGCCCGCGGCAGTAAAGGACAAAGGATTCGCGCAAGCATCGCTCTCTCGATGGAGCTGTGGAAAAAGCAGTCTTGCGGGTATGCTTGCCTCAGCAGTATGGCTGCAGCAACCGTAGAGGAGACGTGACAAATCACTTTTCAATCTGCTGCTTCGCTACTGGAAAGCCAAAGGAGTCACAGGAGGTAAGCTCGAACTTAAACCAGCGCCTTTTAAGGGCGGTCAGGGTCTGGGGCCAACGGCACCGTAGGAATGGAACATAAATATCCTCAATCCCTTGAGGTAGAGTAAGAGGGAACCCAGCACTAATCACCCTACATCCATGTTCCAACTTTCTGGGGATCACTACATCCGTTAACAAGGCACATGTAGCGCTGAAACTCCGGCATCTGCTCAAAGTTGATGTGCTCGAAGCCAACACCTGTCATGTCCAGCTTGTGTGCCTGCGATAGTTCTCGCATCGTCCCGAGCAGATCTTCCCAGCCTTCAACATCGCCCAACACAAAGACCCTCAAACTGGTGGTTCTTCGGCGCAAAAGACTCACCAGGGTTGATATGCCCTTCTTCGCCCACTTGCCAGTGCAAACGATCTGAAGTGCCACAGCAGTGCGCAACACTCGAGGAGCAGCGTGTGGAGAGTCCTGAGTGAGGAGCGAATATGCAAGCCGGTCATGGTTCGCCACTGTCTCGATATATAGGTGATGCAGGCCATGCTCACATGCCTCGGGTTCAACATCCATCACCTGTTTTCCAGTTTGAGTAGCCAGCTTCCACATGCAGAACTGCTGGAAGCTCTCCAGTCGCAGGATGCTCCTGGCCAAAAGGCGGCTAAGACTTCGCGCCTCCTCCAGCAGTGCCTTCGATGCTCCGTTCTCAGTGAGGTGGAACTCCGACATCTGTAAATTCGCGTGCCGTGCAGAACCTGCAGAGAAAAGCTTCCATGCCTCCAGGCTTTCAAGGTCTATATCACGTAGAAAACTCCAGAGTAGATCCTGTGCCTGAAGATGGCTGCTTGGCGGCAGGTCTTTCACCAGGCCCAGAAAATCTTCCCGTGGACAGCACTGAACGTTGAGGTACTCCTCGGGGCATCCGGCTTGCGCCGGTGTCGCTATTTCGTGGTTCGGGCAGCAGGCAGTGTAGTACGGTAAAGTCGAGAAGCAACGCATCCGCGATCAGCTGTTGGGTGGTTGCTCGCTGCCATGATTTGCAGCTGATGCAGCCCCCCCTTCTCCACGTGGCTTGATGCAATTCTGCGACAGATCGGATGCGATGGCCATTGATTTCTGCACTTGGATATCTTCGTTGCTTCCTCCCCTTCTCCTCGTCTCTCCTGTTGTTATAGACGGAAGGGCACACGTATCTGTATCATGTTAAAAGGGCAAAAGCAGGGAGAGAAAGGCTTAGAGGACCGATGGAGTCTTGCAGCATGGCACGGAAACCTTGCTGCCGTTCGGTACTGACTTTTTTCATCGTCGGGCTGCGCAGGTTGTGAGAAAGCCTGGCTTGCTTTGTGCCGGCGCATGCAGGTTCACGGGGCGACATGCTTCTCTGTGCCGGACGAGCTCGATCGATTCCAGGATTCCAGCTGCTCTGCTAAAGCTGGAGCAGGCATTTTTCAACAGCTCAATCTCGTTGATGTCCGCGTTTTACAGCTTCCAGGCACCTCATGCCACACAGGCCCAGCTCACCGGCCTACACCCAGCATGTTCAGCAATCGTCCTGCACCTGAGCGCTCCTGTCCCTGGCTTCGCGCTCGCTGTGCCTCCTCCGCCATTCCCATCCGAAGGTAATACTGGGCTTGCTGCTCTGCACCCTTGATCTGTGGCACCAATGTCAAGGCGAAGTCATTTCGCCCATGCTTCCTGTAAGGACACACGGGCACACAACCCAACTGGCCGCCTACTAGGCCCCCTACCCAAAGCGCAGAAAACTTTCTTTACTCAGGAGAGATACAAGAATGTATCGATGAAGAGCTCGTAGCCGATGGGGGAGGTCCGATGGGTGGCAAACACGTTAAGCTCCTCGAAGTTGGAGGCATTGCTCAGGCCACGAATTTTGATTCTCCAGTATCTCTTGTCCGGTACTTTCATTTGGGTCCGCAGGTTGTCAGCCTCCAACACCTCTCCAATCTCTATGAGCCTGATCAAGGTTGATGTCAATGACAATCCCGCGAAGCGAGTGTTGCCTTTCCAATGCTTTGCAGCCGCTTGATCCTCTAGCGACACCTGGGCCCGAAGAAGGTCGATTTCCTCAGCGCATGCTTGAGATGCAAATTGCATGGAGGTCTTTTCTGCATCTGTTGCTGTCGGATCGCTAATGGCAAAGAGATCCTTTGAGAAGCGAAGGAGTTTCATCCGCTCTTCGTAGTTGGCTTGCCGGTAGATCCGTTGCAGTGCGCAGTAGGCTGCTGGACGCTTACGGTCGAGCTGGTCACAAAGCATTCGAGCCCGGTCGAACTGCTCAGCCTTCGAGAGAATGCTGGTGACCATGTCGCTGATGACCTGCAGCTCAAACGACCGCTCCTTGACCAGGCGAGCCACAGTTTGGATGTCTGCACCGCGCTTGCAGATGCCACCTCCGCTGGCAGCCGAAAGCGCAAGGTGGATCAGGTCGGGATCCCAGCTCCGTGCAGCTTTGTCTAAGGCGATGCGAAGCATAATCTCTCGGTTCTTCTCATCTCCTTCCTGACTTAGCTGAACCAAGACCTGCACCTGTGCATGGCTTCTTGGCTCGTGGTTCAATAGGGAAGTGGCAAGAACGGTTCTGACCATTTCGGCTGCGACCCGCGCCACCTCTGCGTATCCTGAGCTTTGCATGGTCATACACTTGTGCCTACGACGGCATTTTTTTTAGAGGGCTGCAGTAAAGACAAACATGTACTATGTAAAGCTTGCAGCCAATACCCGGACAGTGTTGAAACTTGCTCAGGATGATCTGGCACAGTTGCTCGTCCGTGTAAGCAGTCGAATGCCGAATCTTCTCACATGCCCAATGGTACAGGACCTTCTCCTCCGAATGTCCCGTCCATTCGCAAATCCGAGTCGCAAGGAGGTGGAAGTGGCGCTGGGCTAATCTCAGACTCAAGCCTTGGTGCCACTTTGCAGATCTCTAGAACTCAAACAGTAGGTAATAATAATAATAGTTCTGACAATAATTAATAATGAGAATATGAGATGAATATGAGTAGTCCACATTGCGGATAAAATTTTCGGAATCTCGGCCTGCGATGCCGAGCTTCTCAAGTTGGGCAGCCGTAATGGGAATATCAACTGGCGCCTTTCGCAGCTCCACGCAGATCCGCAAGTTCTTGCAAGCTTCCCTGTGACGGTCCGGCTCCAGGGTATCAGATAGGAAATGACGACCGAAGCTTGCGGCTCTGAGCAAATTGCTAGAGTGTGGCGGCTGTTCACAGAGCGCCGCATCAATGCATGTTGACACGGCATCGGGCAGCTCAGCCTTGATGGGTCTTAAAGACTCCTGTGCGCAAACATCTCCACTCTCGTAGCGCTCCAGTGCGTAGCACAGCATCGCCGGTGGATCAACGCTGCCGATGCCGAAGACCTGCTCCACACTAGGTGGCACTCGTTGCACGAACTCGATCTTGTTTGTACCAAGTACTCGACAGCCGTCGCACTCTGACACCAAATGCAAGGGTGCATCGTACTGGTAAGGAATCCAGTCGTTCCTCGACTGCAGTCGCAAACAATGTAACAAGGGTCAATGGTTTCGAAACGATAATTTGGCCGAGCCTACTTAGTGCCTACTTACTGCAGCTGCTGGCCAGTATGTGCGACTATGCCACACTGTAAGCACTGCACACGGAGATCTTTCATCAGACACGAACAAATCGCAACCGACAAACCAACCAACACGAACCCGCACGATGTTCGCAGGGATTGCCGAATGCCAGAGCCTTGCTATAGTCTCCCTCAAGGGACCCTCTTCTCCTCTGAAGCGCGACAAGCGCATCTAGTGCTCAAAAAGCATCTGAGGCCCTCCAACGAAGAGGATGTGCTGCAGGCCTTGGCGGGGCGTTTCGGTAGTACAGTAGTCCTTGCCATGCCTGTATAGTCGGATACACTTGCTCTTAAGAAACTGAGCTGACACGATCCTCTTGCAAACTGCTGTGCCAGAGAGATGGTTCCCGCAGATAGTTTCCCGCGTGTTCTATCAGCCAAAACGAGCTAACCCATGATACTTCGCGCCAAGAAAAGCACGGGAAAAGTCAATTTGATCCGAGCTTGCGGCTGTTCGATGGAGTCTGCGCAATCAAATACAGAGCGATACAGTCGTCCCCACCTCTGGTGATAGGAAGCCACGAGTAGGGCAGGGTCTGTCTGAAGCAGTGCAACAAGCGGCTGCCTGCGCTTTGCTGACATGATCACGGGCCTACACACTCTCGTTGACTCGGACTGAGAAAGGTGCACCAGACCATCTGTTTGGGCTTCTTGATCGTGTCGACGATGTTCGCCACGTCCTGCCGGAAGCAAGTTCTCTGACGGTGCCTACAACTGGTTAAAGCCAGTTGCCCAGGTCTCCAGGACTTGCAAGTTGTCGCTGACAGCGAGGACCTCTCGCGGCGACGCTTAAGAGCCAAAGCGCACTTAAGCAACGGCAGTAGTAGTAGTAGTAGTAGCAGTAGTAGTAGTAGTAGTAGTAGTAGTAGTAGTATCGAATCCTGATCTGCGGATCCGCGGTGCCTTGAAGACGCCCTTGGTGCTGAGACAGGCAAGGAGTCGGCCGCTGCTGGATAATGCGAAAGCCATGAAGGGACCATCCGTGAGGCCGATGTCTCCTTAGACAAAGAGCCGCAAAGGACACCAGGCGCCGCGAGGCGGAGATCAGAAACCAACCGAGCGGCTGCAGCTGTGCCTTCAGGGCGCCAAGCGACACGTCATGCTGCATGGCGCTTGCACGAGAACAGCATCCACAGCCTGTCGACCATCAAGACGGGCCCCTCAGAAGTACCCACAATGACTTGCACGTCCTCAGCTGCGTGATGGCACTTTCATGCCAGCCCTTTTGTAATCAACCTCCAATTGCAGGCTTTAGCTGCCGCTGACTCTTCCGAAGGCGGTGGGAGCACGCAGAGACTCAGAGGTGCCTCGGAATTGCGCCGCTGTGAGCACCTCCTTTCAAACACCCTGCATCTTCACTCAAAAACCTTCATGAGATGGTGATAGATGTTGGTGCTCTGCCACGTGACGCTGGGAACCTTGAAATCGGCGAAGCGCTGGCAAGCCTTGGCTTCTGCTGTTCAGCGCAGGTCTGCCTACAGTAGCCTGGCCCAAAATGCGCTCATGCTCCGGCGTGCGGCTGCCAATGCCAACCCCAGGAGCATCCTCTGATCGAGTTAGAGAAGTGTTCACAAATATGTTGAACTTCCGCGTCAGCAATGCCTGCCCCAGGACAAGCACTAGGTCACTAGGGTTGCGTGCAACGACTGACTGCTGACCGTGTTAACTCACACTGTCACCAAGGCGCAATTCCGTTGGGCCACAGTGCTGCCGCAACCGCACCGCCCTCTGACATGATCCGCTCGTCCACGGTGAAGACGTGCAAAGGTTCGCACATCACTGTGAACCTCAAGCAAAGCCGCACCCCAGCAATCCTAAACTGCATGGCTGAACTCAGCAGGGCCACGTTCGAACCAACCCAGACTCGAAGACGCACACCTGACAAACTCTCGGCAGGCTTCGGGATGAAAGCGAATGAAGATGCATGTTCTGGACTCAAGTTCTGACATGGATCCAAGGTTTCTTGTGCACTCCAGCCCATGGCAAGCAGACCTCGCACTTGAACGGCTGTCCACTCACTCAATGCAGCCAGACGGGTTTGATGCCGAGCGACCGGTGTGTGCCCATGGTGCTGACTGAATGAGCCGGCCGGCAGATGTCCAGATTTGTAGCTCCGTTCGAAGACTACCCTTCACGGGTTGGAAGACATGCCTGAAGCTCGCTTCTGAAGCCCCCCTTAAAGCATAGCACGAAGGGCAACACGACCACGCAGGAGCTCTGCGAGCGTGCACACGCTATGGAAGCCCCGTTGCTCATCCCGCACTGTTGCCACTGGCCTAAGGATCTGATGCAGCTCAAAAGCCCACACTCGAAGCCACTGCGGCCAGGAGGCCCTCCATACGGCGCACCAGCCACCACGCACAAGTGAAGCCGATCAGGGTCATCGGCCCATTGTGCAGGATACACCTTCCACTTCGCGCTCTAAATCTCTCTCTCTCTCTCCCTTTCCCTCTGCGGTTGCATCCAGAGAGTCGAGCAGCACCAGGCAACAGGTGAGGCTCTGCCCTACAGCCCCTCACGAAAACGAAACAGCAAGCTGCCCCTCAAGCAGCAGGCAATGCCGACATATGCCAGGTACACACCTCTGACCTCTGCTTTCACCTTCGCATCAAAAATCCAAAGTCTGCCTCGCGCTTGCGATACCAAAGGTCCGCAAGCCTGAGTTGAACACTCAAAGAGCTTTCAGCTTTAAAAGAACACCAGACGTGCACATGCACCCCGTCACGAACAAACGGCACAAGCTTTGTAGACTCAGCGGCTTCTGCCAGTCGGAGTTCATTGGTCGGCACAGGCCGAGCCATTGGCTGAATGTCGAGAACAGCGCTGCAGGCTATCTTGCTTCCTGTACTCACTCCGGCTCTAGCGTGTTAGCTGTGGTGACATGACACAATACTCTAGTGACTCTAGTGGTCGTCGCGCGGAGTCGCTAAACAGCTCTGTTTTGGTCAGCTCCTTGGAACTTAGAGCCGTCATGCCGGCACGGCATGTCTCTCTCTCTCTCTCTCTCTCGTAAGCAGCGTCGCAACATCAGAAGCCAGTCACCAAGCTGCAGCGACACTGCAGCAAAAATGCAAGCTCCTAGAACCCCTTTTCTAGGTTTCATTTCCACGGTCTCGTGCAATGGCGTTTCGATGGGCCCTGCGCGGCCCCCTGCGCTAACCAGGCAGCTGGTATGTTGCCTTCGAGTATGTCAAAGTCTCCGAGTCCAGAGTCAAAGTAAAACTTCATCTGCAGGAATTCTTGACAGTGCAGCAGCCAAGTCCGCACTGCCTCGTCCGCGAGATAGTTGCGCCAGTCCTGGTAATTGTCATTGTCCAAGAATCTGCAGTTCCTTCGGTAAGCGCACTTGATGGTCATTTCATCATCGGCGCTCTTGTGCCTCTGGCCCAATAATCGGGGTGTGAGCTCGATGCTCTCGCACATGGCAGAAATGTCGGGTGGCACTTGGTGAACCTCGCGGCCGTTTTCATCACCATGAAAGTTTTCGAAGATCACACCGATGACCCGGAGCTTTCGCTTCTGCGTCAGGTGCCTTACGCACCGTCTGACGCCCTCGTAGTCGAACAAATATGAGTTCTGTTTGTCCTTCTTAAGCACTCGACTTCCATATGTTGCTCCCACATTGGCAAAATTCACTACTACGTGCTCCAAATCAAAGGGGCGGCCCTCGTTGTCCACAGGTTCTGGTGCAGGGCTTCTTGGGCCAGGGGAAGCCATGTGGAAATGGGGCCTTGGGCCCACGCCTTGACCGGGTGGGGGTCCCGCAGGCGGGGTGGGTCCGGAAGGCTGGCTGTGGGCATGAAAGGCATGTGGGACCCCAGGTGGCCGTGGGCCCTGCGGGCTTCTGCAGGGGCCTGCGACCACTTGGGTAACTGGAGGGTGAAGCTCGTTCTGTGAGGGCTGGGCTGTCCCGTCTTCGAGGCTGCTCGCCGAGCCTGCCCTGCGTGGAGCGAGGACCCTTTTGGCCGTAGGTTGGAAACGCCTCCAATCTGCTTTGTAGTTTGGGGGAGGCATGCTCGGTGGACGTGGACCATCCGGCACGCCTTTGTCATCAAGATCCCGGATCTGTTGCAATGCCCTCTGCTTACTCTGATTCCGGGCCGCCACATCGCTGCTCTGTGGAGTCGAGGCGCCATTTGGAGCCGCGGGTGCCGACTCAGCTTGTGTGGTCGGTTGGTTGGTCGCCGAGGCCGAGCGATTCGGGAACAGAGAGGACCAAAGTCTATCAAAGCTTTTTTTGTCAACCAGCGGATTTCCCTCACCTTGCTCTGTTAGACTGACTCGAACATCCTGTATGGCAGCCGGAGCATCCTCCTTTGCTGATTCCGACAATTGGAAGGCCTGAGACTCCCGGAGCAGCTTGCAAAGGACCCCAGGCATACTACCGAAAGCCAAGCGCCGGCTACTGCTGAGGTGGCGCAGGAGCTGTGACACCTTGGGCTGTGTGAGAAGCCTTCGCATGGAGGCGCGCTTGCCAGGCTCCGTGAGAAGCTGCAGCCGAACCTGCTCTGTGAGCAAGGAGTCCACTGAAACAAAGCTTTGCGGAGGCATTGGAGCCGCCTTTACCGGTGGGCTCGCAGGAGTCGCCGTGGTGGAAGCCTGCGACGCTCCTGGCTGTGGGGGCTTCGCCGGGCCGACCTTCGGCGCGGGCTGTGGCTGCAGTCGCGGAGGTTGCGGCTTCGGCTTGGACTTCGGCACTGTCGCCTTTGCAATCTGTGGTGCTGAAGCCGGGTACTGCTTGGCAATGGGGCCCTTGCCACCTTTCCCGTCTTTGCCTTTGATGCCCTTGCCCTTCAGAACGGTAGAGGAGGCCTTGCCAGCTTTACCATCTTTACCATCTTTGCCTTTGGCTTTGCCCTTGCCCTTGGGGGGACTCTTCGGCTGAGAAGAACCCATGTCCACACTGACGATTTGACAATCATCATCGTCCTCTTCTAAGGCGATCGGGTTCGTGGCTTGAGGTTCTTGAGGGACGTCTGGAGCTGCTTCAAGCTTGGTCTCGGCATGCGGCTCTTGTTCTCCCTGCTCGTCCTCCTCCTCATCCGTTACATCCCCATCATTCGCCTCCTGGTGCTCCTCGTCGCCGCCCCAGTCTACCTCCTCTTCGATGCCTGTTCCTTCCTGCTCTTCCACGTCATGGCTCTGGGTGTCCTGCGGCTCCTGGCCTCCAGAACTCGGGCTCTGTGTCCAGCCGAACTCATCCGAAATATCCTGGTAGGGGTCGTTCAGGCAAATGTCGGGATTCTCCATCCCGCCCCCCTAACGGACTTGAGCCATGACTTGCGCTGCTGTTCGATGTTCATTTGCACCCCGAGATCCGCACCCCGCAATATCTACACAAGCTTTGCATGACTTGCAGAGTCCAGACTCATCGGTTTTTTGTGACCGCTCTTGCCGGAATGGCGGGTATCGCCGCCTCACTTTGGCGACACGGGTTCGACAAATGCATAAGGCGGAGCCCGCAGCAAGATCTGTGATCGGCCAGAAGCCGTGACGACCTCCATGCCTTCTTGTAGGGGCGCTGTGGTCGCGAAGCTCCGAGGGTCATTGAAGTCGCCATCGCACCGCAGTAGGCAAAGGGCCACGTTCTGGAAGCTTGACTGCAGAGTTCCCACTTGCTTCAGGTCCGACTGATCTTGTCTTGACCTAGCGAAGACGGCAAGGGCATCAGAGGCTTCGGGCTGCAAAGACTCTGCGGTGGATGTGATGCAGCGGGCTGTCAACGGACGACTGGGCTCGAGCTGCCCCAAAGCATCTTGAAGGCTCGACACCTCGCTGGACCCGTAGTCCGCAGCCACAGCAATGAAGAAGCGCCTCCGCACAGCACCCCTGTGCTTGGTCCGTGTCAGCAGCTCTTGGCCCACATAGCAGCCCTTGGAAAAGGACACAAAGTTCAGCAGCTCCATGTTCACATGCAGTGGCATCATCTCGTCGACTTTCATGTCACGAGGACCCTCCGGAACTCCACAGCACACACGCCAACGATGGTAATCAGCTAGCGTCATCTGCGTGACCGTGGTCGCCTCTTTTGAAAGGACTGCACGCTGACCCATTCCCGCAAAACGAGGATCTGGGAAAAAACTTGCGAGATCTGGCTCTGGCTCGTCGCCTGTCCATAGCAAGACTGGCCAAGTGCTGTGACCTGAACGAAACAAACGAAACAACCTACGTATCTCTGGCCTGTGCTGACACTCGACGATTCGGATGCGGCTTCTGGTGGCAGGAGTGCAAAAGGCGCGTAACCTCGCCGCTTCAGGACATTCACTCCTTTCTTTTGACATTGCACCATGGGCACCATCGACTCTCTGCTGGCGAGCTTCTTTTCGAGACATTCTCAATAGTCAGTGGTTGTCGCAAGCGATGACGTTGCAGCAGCCGAAGAAGTGGTGTCGCCGAATCTGCATGGCAGTCGACCTCTGCTCATGTGTCGGGTTCAAGCCACATCTCCATCCACTTTGCAAGGCCGCGACACCAAGCATGACCCTACCAGGAAATGAACCAGTATGGTGCAGCTGAAGATCCAGGAATTCGTGCTTGTCCACCTGCTGGACCAAGGTGTCACAAAGTACTTTGCCTTTGGGAGATAGGAAAGCTGCGGGCAAAACCTTAGCAGATTCATGCTGCGCCCCAGCAGCGCGTAGGGCCGTAAAACATGCACCGGAGGTGTGTCGAGCTTTGCAGCTTCACCAGCCAATCCAAGCTGCAGCATGACCCGCAGACCGCATGATCTGCAGACTCTGCATGTCCTGTGTGCATAAGCCTTGAAGGAACTGTCCGCTGTTCTCGCCTGGCCAAACCAGGGCTCTATGATCTGAAACTTCAAAAAACAAGGAGCCCTGGAGCCCTTAGAATGGGAATGCTCGGATCCTGCGCATATGGTCTCGTAATGACCCCTGTGTGCAGTACCGCGGCGCCTGACACTCGCAGTACCGCCCTATCGGTGAGGGCTACGAGGCGTGATGCACAGCGCATGGCTGCAAAAGGATATCAACTTGAAAAAGTCGTTTCAAGCTGTTTCAGCCTGGAGTGGTTCAATTCTGCTAGCTAGTCACTAGTCACCGCCTTCGGCCCCCCCCCCCCTTTTCCTCACTTGCGTGAAGTTGTGCACATACGTGGCTGCAGCGATTGCCGAAACTTGCAGCAGGTCAGCTTGGTTGGACCTGAGATGCTTGCTCGCCCTGGCCCTGCTCGAGCTGGACTTTTCGAGCGCTCACTGCGACTCTTGGCTGCCTTCAGCTTCCGTTGGCGCGCAGCTGACTGCAGCTTCAAGCCGCCGGGCAGCCCCAAGCGGGCAGTCAAGCAAAGGAGCCCCCTGTTGGGGCACATCGCGCGCTGGCATGCGGTGCGTCGCAGAAACCACATCACCTGCAACTCTGCTACGCTCCCAACCAATGATTCATGTCATTTCAATCTTGTGAATTGCGACATGTGCAAATTGATAAGATCCCAGCCCGAACATGTTGACATCATCAGATGGCCTGAGTCGAGTCTGCGAACCATTGGTACTCAGTCCAAGACTTAACCGGAGGATTGAGAGGGCAACATGCCTCCAATTGCCTCTGCACGCTGCCTTTTCTGTATCCAAGTCCAGCACTCCACGGGGGCAGTGAAGGCAGTGTTCTCCAGCCCTGGCAGGAATGACGAGGTGTGACCCCTTCTGCTTCCTGCTATGGTCGAGCTGCCTGAGGAAGATATCACTGCAGCCACCGTCGAGTCCATTTCCGGGGGGCTGGCCTCGTTCATTCTACGATCAAGGCGACCGACGAACCGACCAAAAGCATGGAGTGCAATAAACAAGTAGATCGATTTGGATGGATAGATGTGCTGGAAAAGCTTCATCGGAGGAACACCCAGGAACACATGTCAAGGATCGCGACTTGTGTATGTAGGATTCGTTGGTTCAGTGAGTGGTTCCTGCACCAAGTCCACGCCGCTCCTGGTGGTTGCGATCAGTGGCCGGAGTCGTCGGGACGGCAGCCCTAGTCCTACTTCATGATACTTCATGCAATTGTACAACGCCCTTCATGGTAGTTTCTCATAGTTTACTATTTGTATCAAGACAATGACTGACAGGTTTAGAAGCAAGATAACCCGGGACGATCAAGGCCCACACCCAGCCAAATCGGCTAATGACAGCAGTCACATTGTCGCCTCATCATGTCTGATGTGCAGCGAGAGTAACAAGCTCTCGTCGGTCGGGTCGTACTTTCGGGCTGCGCACGGCTTCCCTTGCGCAGGGCCGTCTGCACCACTTCCCTGGCAGCCCTGGGCAGCGGCTACGGCTTCGGAGAGTCGCGAGGCTGACTCGCTCTCGTTCGTGCGCCTCACGGCATCCTTGCCGTGACCGGCCATGGCACGCCAAACAACGTCTGCAACCTCCTTTCAAAGCGGACGGCATCCGACGAAATGTCCCGCGCCCTCCCTTTTGCAGACTTTGCCTGGTCGCTGAGAGCATCAAAGATGCCATCGCTTCCCAGGACACAGGCCCAGTCTTCGGGAACCTCGGTGAGCGAAGCAAAGGCTTCCCAGCACGCGATTTCTGCACTCGTCGCACCAGGTCCACGGTTTTCACGTCGGGGGTGACGATCACCTTTTTGCAATTTGCCGCGTCGTCCATCATTCCCTTACACAGAGCAGTGCAAGCACTGCGTAAGTCGTCGGCTATCGGATCCGGACTCTTGAAAGTCGGATCTCCAAACCCTCTGCAGGTCGAGAGAAACCTGTGCCCAAGCAGCAGCAAGCTGGGTCTTGCGAAAGTAGTTGTTCTCCGGTGAACAGCTGAGCTCCGGAACACACTCATCTGTTGACCGTCCTTCTTGCCCTGCCGGTGAGCAACGATCTCTTCCAGTCGAAGCTTTGTCCTACGTTCTTTGGCACCTTTTGCAATTCCTTGGCGAACTTGTTGTCCGGCCGCGGTCTGGGAGAGGCGGAGCGGACGCACATGCCGCAACAACGACTCGCATCGAAGACATGTAATATGTTATTGAATTACTCTGTATTACTAACCTATTTTTGCCCGATTGTCTAGATGCCCTGGCAACGCTTGAGGCCGCCACCCGACGCGCCACACTTTGTGCGCATCTCGAACGACGAGTCCACCGGCTTTTTCAACCTGAGCGAGACGTGCCCAAGTGACGCTCCGAACCGTCTGGAGGCTGACAGGGCAAGGAAAGACATCTATGACCCTTCAGGAGTGATACCCGCCGCTTCTCATCAGCACCTCGACTTTCCAAGATTGGTCTCGACTCTCAGATACCAAGGATCGACAGCCCTGCGAATCAGGTACCTTCCTTGTTATGACCTCTCCACATGTGGAGCCTGACTTACCAAGGCACGTTGGGGTCTGTGATCCTCCGATATCCGGAGTCCTTGACCTTGAATGGCAGTACCGCTCGTTTCTATAATCTCGACTGTAGCATCTTGTCGCAGCTGCGCAATCTCAGCCCTCTGCGCCCACGAAGAAGGACACACCGGCAGTCTCCAGCCCAGGCGACGAAGAGTTTGGCAATCTCAGAATCGCGAGAAAGACTGTGTGGTGCAATCTCGCAGCTTGCAACGCAGCTTTTACATGCCTTTATGCTGAATGCTGAGTGCTGGACGCCACCCGGAGCACGAGCCTCGGAACGGATGTAATGTAACCCGGTCTGAATCAGCTGATGACTCGGCGTGGTCACTGGGGCTGAGGCGACGGTGCCTGGGCGCTTTTCTTTCTCCGGGGCCTCCTGCAAACCAAGGCACTGTAAAGTTCTGTCTTCAGAGGCAGCCTAACAGAGCTTCGTGCCGGAGCACTCCTTCGGTTTGGGCCATAGCGCAGCACAGCCTTCAGCCAGCTTGGCCTCTCAGCAAAGCGCGGGCAAAGAGAGGCAAGGATGTGAGCCAAAGCGGGAGCACCTCCACTGGAGCCGCAAATCCATGAGAGACCAAGGCCACGATGCCTCGGAGGATTTTGGAAGGGAAAAAAGTGACACTTGTTGTGAGACAGTGTGAGACACCAAAAATGGCGACTGTGGCGCGCTGCCGTGCCAGGCTTTTGAGCTCGCTGCCCGTGGAGCCCTCCTGGAGGTCCTTCTTGCGTGCAGCCACGAGCCAGGCCTTGGAAGCGGCAGAGTTGCGAGAATTCCACCCTTCTGCTTCTCTCCTTTCCACTCATCGCCGTGGCCTTGTCAGTGACCTGTCCCAGAAAAGCGACCGGGGATTGGGAGACACACCTGCACTTTCGCCGGAACTGCCTCGAAGCTCTCTGCAAGGGCTTCTGCGATCAAAGCTGCCTGACGATTCTTTGGACACAGGACCTGCGCTAATGGTAGTCGTAGAAGTAGTATCCATAATAACAACACGAATCGTGGTTGCAACAAGACAGCACTAATATGAATACGACGAATAACACTTGCGAGAAGCTTCAAGCTGCGCCCAAGGCCTCCTTCTCGGCAGAAAGCTTCACTAGGCTTCCCTCGCCTCAGCTCTTTGTCTTGAGAAGCATAGCTGTTGAGACCGACGGTAGAATCAGGCTGCTTTTTGCCCTCTCTGACCCTGTGCCCTGACTACCGTGCCGAATGTCACGAGCATCAGCTGCACCCAAGGTCACCGAGCATCAGCAGCATCAGCCGCACTAAGGCTCACCCCAACCGAACTCGCCCAGGGTCACCAGC
>CAJNDV010034453.1:105776-121831 GCA_905221635.1 Symbiodinium sp. CCMP2456 | reverse complement strand
TGCTGCTGGTGGTGTTGTTGTTGTGGTTGCTGTTGGTGCTGGTGTTGGTACTGGTGCCGGTGTTTCTGCTGCTCTTTTTCGTGGTCGTTTTCTTCTTGTTCTTGCTCTGGTTGTTCTCGTTTCTGCTTTGGTTTCGCGCTTGCAAGAAAGGTTACCAGGTTCTACATGAAGGAAAGACTCTGAGACCCAGAGCCCCACCTCAAACCGGTAGACCCCTAAGCGAGCTTTCCTTAGTGGGGTTATGATCTGACACATTGTTGTAAGGGCTATAGTCTACAACCTTAGCTCTAGCTTTGTAGGGTTTGTAACAATAGAGCTGTGGAGCTTGAAGCCCCTAAACCCGAAACCCTCAAAAATCCGAAACCTCTGTAAGCCCTAAAGACCCCTCCTCCAGGGACTCGCAAGAACTCCTGGCGGTGGCCTTCGGGCGTGGCCACGAGGACATCGACGTCGATGTCAGCTCGGCGACCCAGGGAAAGAGCGGAGCTCCCTTGGAGCATGGTCTGTTTGCTTTACGGTGCAGTGGGACGTAGTCCGGTGATTAGTACTTATAGAAATATTACGGCAGTAAATCTTCAGCTAGAACCCCTCAAGCCTCACAGACTCGAGAGAGCATTTCGGATAGTCACTGCATGCATGAGGACAATTTCCGGCTTGAGTTCGCTGGCGCCCGAAAGGGAGGATCGTGCAACCTAAAGGCTATAGTGGCTGTAGACTATAGACTCGGCTATGAACCACCATCCGCTTGTTTAGGGGAGGCTCGAGCGCTCCCACCCCCGTCCTCTCGAGCATGGAGAAGGCGGCGGTATGGTGACATGTGACAGAACTGTGACTCAGAGGGAGACAGAGAAGGTGCCCCAAACCCTAAATTCCTAAATCAAACCCCAGCCCCCTGGACCAAACAAGCACGCCGGCCCGACGCCATGGCACATGGAGCCAACAACTGGTTCGCTGAGGCCGAGGGGAGTTCATGTCCGATGAGTTGGTACGACTTTCAAGCCCTGGCCAGTTGCAGCAGCTCGGCAAAGACTTCGATGGCCCGTCGGACGAGGAGAAAGAGCCCGAGGAGGAGCTGGGATCTGCACCCTTCTGAATATTGCCCTGGTTTTAGATCTGCAGAAATGAACCCCCGGATGTGCTCGCTGGCTCCAGCTCTCGTCCTGTCCAGGAGACGCTGGCGCAGCGCCGCGCCCGCGCGAAAGCAGACCAAGAGCGGTTCGTGCAGGTCGGCAGTCGGTACAGGGCGTGATAGGGTTCAAGGGGTTGAAGGCTTTGGGGCTTGGGGTCTTATAGGGTTCAGGGTTTAGGGAGACGGCCGAGGTACAATCGGCAGAGTGAGGGAGTGTTGAGAGTCAGGTCTTAAGGCTTGCCGAGGTCAATCGATGAGCTTCGGAGTCTGGCAGCGCGAAGCTCCCTCCGCCGCCTCCTCCTCCTCCTTCCCTTCCGACTGCTACCACTACCGCCGCAGCTACTCTTACTACCACTACTACTACTACGACGACGACGACGACGTCGACGACAACGACGACGACGACTACTACTACTACTACGACGACGACTACTACTACAATTACTACTATCCTACTCCTACTCCTCCTGCAGCAGCAATTCTACTATCCCGATTCAGGAAGAGCTTCGGAAGAGACCGCCGCAGCAGAAGGCATCTGTATGTTTCTGGGATCCTGGGAACAGGCTCCTTGTAACGGGGTTTAGAGACACTGGGTATGGGGTTCTGGGGTTCGCGGAATCCCGCAACTCCGTCGTGGGGCGTTGTACATAAACCCAGAAGTTTGATGGTACCACCACAGCCAACTCTTAGCAAGTGTAGCATCTGTGTTGTGTTCGCTCCGAGCCTTAAGACTTTGTTGCGCAGCCGCATCTTTAATAACAAGGCCATTTTCGTTGAAGCGGGGTCTAGGGTTGACTGAGGGGCCTAAAGCTACAGCTCTCAGGCCCTAAACCCTTCAAGCTTCATCCCTGGTGATTCAACCCTCAACAAGCCGATTGCAGGTGGATGCGTATCTCGCACCCATCGTCCGCGCGTCACAAGCCTTCGATGCGCAACATGAGGCGCCTGGGTTGAGGATTTCGGGGTTCAGGGTTAGACAGTTGTGCTTCAAAGAGGTGCCTTCCTTGGTTAGAGAAATCTTACTGAAGGACTTGGGTCAAGAGCCCGGTTGATTCTCCTTTAAACACGGGATGTGTCCAGGGGGGCAGCAGAAGTCTCGAAGTCATCGCTGAGGCTCACAGCGTAGTTAAGGGACCCATGCTTTGATCCTGGATGACCCGCAAAACCCTTAACTGTAAGAAACCCCTTCTGTTGGCGGCAGCCAATATGGCTTTTACAGATCGGACCCCTGCAGGTAGAGCTCGCGGAAGCGAAAAAGGAGCGCGAGGCCAAACAGGCGCTCCGCAAGACTTTTTCGGATGGGAGGAGGCTTACATTGGGAGAGGATTGGAGCTGCAGGTTTACATATTATATACATGTACACCCCAAAGCCCAAATGCACCATTATGGCTAGCCCTACGTAGAACCCGTTACTATGTCCTCCTCGACGTATGCCTGCGGGTTTCCCATAGAAGTATAGCAGAAGAAGTCGTTGAAAGAGTTCGAAAGCACCGCAAGTACCGAGGAGGTTTCACTTACACAACGGATGTTGTCTTCGCGCGTACTTGTGTCCTGGAAGTAGGCGCACGCGCAGATGTTACAAAGCAAGGCTTTGGCATCATTAGGACGACGAAAAATGCAAAAGCTCGAGGTCTTGTCTTGTGCGAGTGCGGAGTATTACTTGAAAACATGACGGAAACCCTGGGTTCCATGCTGAATTTGCAGCAGGGGAGCGGATTCGCTGGTATTTGCTGAATTTCGCACACCTACACAGAATCCCGATAGTCGCGTTAGTTGGTTGTGTTTTGGTTCGGAGTTCCGGGTTTCTGGTGTTGAGGACTGAAACAAAGTATGGTCTTGTCTTGTTCGAGTGCAGAGTAGTACTTGAGTACATGACGAAAACCCTGTGTTTCATGCAGGATCCGCAACAGGGAGGCGAAGTAGATGGTATTTGCATCACCTCGTACACCTCGACATCATCATCATCACCATCATCACCATCATCACCATCATCACCATCACCATCATCATCATCGTCATCATCATCATCATCATCATCATCATCATCATGTCGTCATTGTCATGTCGTCATCATCATGTCGTCATCATCATGTCGCCATCGTCATGTCGTGATCATCATATCGTCATCAGCCCCCTCGCCCCCCCAAGTTCCAAAGAAACCCAACCTCGAAAGTCCTGAACACAAAGTAGTTCCCGGCAAACCGCAAGGGACAAACCTCCTCTGAGCCTCGCGGTGTCAGTGGATCGCCCTATCGAAGATCTCCGATAAACTACGAAGTCGCAGAGAGAGCTTGAGAATTTCAGGCGATCTTCTCAGAGATGACGATGTCCTAAACCCGAAGTTCAGATCCCCTATGCCTAAACCTTGCAGCCCTGAGCCCTAAAACGCCCCGTGAGCTTGAATGCCAGAGTCGTTCTTCCAGTAATTTACCAGGCCTGTGCTGGCTAACAAGGCTTACCACTGCGACGACGGCTGCTGCTACCAAATGCTACCCGTGTTTCCACGGCTTACACCTGCGAAGTCTAAGTAACTCGCGAGGCTATGTTATTGCGGTTCTGGGAGGCTCTGGAGGCAGCTGAAGAGGCCCCGAGTCCGTCGCCGCAGATGCCCGATGACGTGAGCGACGAGGAGCACAAGGCTCAAGAGCAGGACAGCACCAAGCAAAGCTGAGGGCTTTCGGCAAAAAGGGTCAGTATCCATCCTCAATCTCACAAGGACTTTCGCGCTGCAAGCCTTGACTGTCCTGAAAGCTTCCTACATTTCGGCCTCATGTCCGGACGATCTCAGCAACTTCACACCAAAAGCCATTCAGCCCTGAACCGTCGGACTAGATCAAGAGGCATCAGCAACAGTTTGCCAGGATCCAGCACCACCAAGGCTTTCGCAAACTTTCCGACGTAACCGTGTCTATTCCTACTACTTCCAACCGAAAGCCAGTTCAAAGCACGTCACATGACCGAAGGAGCCATTCGATGTCCTCGACTCCTTGAAGGCTGACAGATTGCAGTGGAGGGTGTGGGCTTCGATGCTTGAAGGGTCGAAACCACTCCCTAAAGATCGGCACTTCGCATTCCGAGGCACACACCCTGTAATCTTTCGAGAACAGTCATCAGAACTCATCGTCAAGAAAGCCCGTGCTCCCTTGGGACATCCGGCACGGGAAGGCTTTGATTTATCCGGTGTCGAAGCCACGTAGCCAACGGCAGGCACCAGCGAGGTCGACAACTGTCATCCCCTCTGCCGCGCTTGAGATCTTCCGCCTTGTCGCGTCTGGGTTTTAATTCAGAAGTGTTTTGGAGTGTTTGAGCGGGGGGGGGGGTCGAAGTCGGCGAAGTTGGAGCTTTTGCAGTGTCGAGAGCTCAGGGCTGATCGGCTAATCCTGTTCCTGCAGTATTCCGATGCTTTGTGCTCGCGTGTAAGCTGCTGTAATATGACTCTGTAGGACTCTTTACCTTCCCAGTCGAAGGCTTTCGATCACGCACCCTTCTGCGAACCCTCACGCAAGAGCCCGCACTTTCCTACTTTCCTCGGAGGTGGCGGCTCGAAGCTGCACAGTGCAGACCGTGATGACTCACTGGAAAGAGGTCTTCCAGGCTCGTGTTTGGGAGGGGTTTTGATCAAATTATGACGGTATCTTACTATGTCTCGGGACCGCTGCGCTTTCGAAGAGTCCGGCTCCCTTGTCTTCTCGCTGCTGGTAAGAAGGCTTTGGAGTCGAAGCTCAGGGTACCGAGACCAGGGCTCATATTGAGGAGCTCCCAACCAAATTGTCTGAAGCCTTCTTGGCTTCCAATCAGCTTTGCAAGGGGAGATCTGGGAGAATGCGTTCAATATAGCGGCCGTAGTAATTTTAAACGCTTCACGTCGTCCGCCTCGGCTCGGCTGTGCTTGAAGCAGGGGCATTGTTTCGGAAAGCAGCGGGTAGGTCACACAGGTGCGGTCTTGAGTGAGAGAGGCATTTGCTTCAGAATGTTTTGAATGTCAGTATTTGTGTTCATGCTGAGGATCTGAGCAACAATCCGACGCGAAAGGTAGTACTTTCTCTGCATTATCCCGATGGGCGTTACTATAATAATCGTATCACACTTCTCACTGGTCTCGCATACAACCTCCTATATGTTGGAAGGGGAATCAAGCTTTTCAACGAAGTACAACATACAGCCCTCCAATTCCCACGCTTTGGCATCACCCTCACGAATGATGTAAGCTAACCCGTCTTGCCGTGTGGGCAAGGGTCGGGGGGCGGAGGGGAAGGCAGGGGAGAGGGTTGTGGGGAGGGGGGCAGGCGGGGCCGCAGGGATGGAGTCCGCAAACAAAACCGAAGGGAGGGGGGTGCTGCCAACACGCAATCCAATTTTTAGGGGGGGGGGGGGTCTGCAAGCAAGGACTGGTCAGTGAAGAGTAGGGAAACAAGGAATCCTTGCAGGAACCGAAGCGGTCAGAGGAAAATTAGGTTGTACAGGGGATATACGGGAGACTACTACCAGTCATGGACAAGAAAACATCCGACAGGCCACGGAGGAAGCCAAAGCTCTGTACCTTACCCGAAACCCTGCAGCAGACAGCCAGCACATCGTAACCAAAAACCCGAAAAAAACCTAAACCTCAAACCATCCCGAAACCAAAATCCACACCCCAAAACCTCAATAAACCCTAATCAATAGGCTTGACATCTCAGTATTCCCCAAGCTTACGGAAGGGAAGCCTTGTGCAATCCCAATGATACCCCCCAACCCTAAACCTTAGCTCAGGGCTTCGGAAAAAGGAGTTCAAAAAGAAAATCTCAGCACTGAGCCATCGAGGGATCCAGCAGCAGCAGCCATCGGCTTGCGCTGATCTACGTGCTACCCGACCTCGCATCGTTTGGAAAATGATGTTGCATGAGAAGGGCATATGGCTTGAAGGATTTGGAGCGTTTAGGGTTTAGGGCTAGGAGCTTCGGGCTTCAGGGGTCTAGGGCTTGAAGGGTTTGGTGCTTTGAAGGTTTTAGGGCATGAAGGGCTTTTTTTTAGGGTTTTGGAGTTTGCAGCCTGGCTTGCCAGGCTTTGTACACAGGAGCCGAAGGTCTGAGATAGCGAGACAAGAGTCTCAGTCTGTCATGAGGGCATGGGTGAGGACGGAAATCTGACCCAATACCCTGAACCCCAGACCCCGAACCATGAACCCTCAACCTTAACCCAGAAGTGTCCTTTGCCCTTTCTGTCATTGTGTTGTTCTCTCCCTCTCCCTCTCCCTCTCGCTCCCTCTCCCTCTCGGTCTCTCTCTCGCCCTCTCTCTCGCTCCCTCTCTCTCTATAGATGCAGAGAGCCAGAGCCTACTCCGACTCCAGCCTCTAAAGGCAGCCGCGAGCTCTGGAACTTGCATCAAAGGCCTCGGACCCAAAGCTTTGCAGGTCCCTCCCTTACAGAAACCCCTTATACCAACCCTTCTCGCGATCCATATACTCGCCCCTAGCCCTAGACTAACCCTTGCACAAATCACAAACCCTTACCGTAGTCCGTGTACCAAAACTTATACAAGCCCTTGTGATAACACTCAGCCTCTTAGAGCCAAGGCTCAATGAGCTGGCTAAGCAGCGGCCTTGTCTGCCCGAGTTGCAAAGCCGGGTCCCCAAGAAGGCTTCTTTTGGGGTACCTACAAGGGTTGCGGCAAGGGTTTCAAAAAGGGTGCCTTTCCTGGGAAGGTGCCATCTTCTCCGCTTCAAGATCCCAACCTTGAAACCCAGAACAAACCCTGCTCCCCTGTACCACCTCAGGCAGACCCCAGACCCTGAGTTCTAAACACCGGACACCCTGAAGCTATAAATCCCTAGAGCCCCAAAGCCACACAACCTCTCGGATTTTTCTTCAACGCTTCGAGGCCTATCCGGCTATAGCTTATGCCCTTGAGCCCCTGCGCCTGGCCTATCCAAGCCCTTCCAGGTCTTCTCCGGCAGCTCTTGACTTTCGTGGCAACCCTGACCTTCTTGAGCACGTCGGAGCGCGACAGTAGCTCTGACCGTATTAGGGCGGGTTTTGGGTTTGGGGCTTCGTTGCACTTGGGGTTTCCGTCGGCCCGATCTGGCCTTCTTTCACCGTGCTAAACCGAAACAACCACTGCCAGCATTCGAGTCGCCAAGCTCCCATAAAAGACGTAGCCCGCCGCGACGTGCGAAGAATGCACCAGGCTTGTAGCAAGAAGCAGCTCGCTCGCTCATCCACTGCAGGCACCACCTTGAGGGATCCAAATCCAACTCACCCAGAGGTTTCATAAAAGGTCGCGATATGGAAGTCTCTTTCCAGTCCTATTCCCCATGCGCCTCATTCCAACATTCACTCAGATTTTCGAGACATCACCATGGCTGCACCAGCTGGGCGTCGTTCATCATACATCTTCCCGACGCATTTGCAATCAGTCCAAGGGCACAGATGGGGTCTTAAGCTGAGGCGTCACCTTTTAGGCGTCCTCATTAAAAGGACCCTTCCATGTAGGTTTATAGGTCAATGTCTCCGTACCAAGCAACACTGAGACATCGTGCGCTTCGTGTTCCAGCCAAGCCCTGCCTCTCCGCGCCGGAGTGCTATTTGGGAACTGGCTGGCAATTTGTCTGCATCTTGTACTCATACATGTTCATATGCGTTCTCATGTTCGAAACGTGCTGTTTGCTATCTTACCAGTTCAAGTTGATACTTTGTTTTCCATAAAACTATCTTCCTGCCACATGTGACCATCAAGGCAAGTCCGCAGAATGGCAGCAGTTCTTCGACGACTGGCGTGTGGACATGCTCAAGGTGCTTTTGGCGAAGTTTCAGCTTCGGGCTACTTTGTACCGAATCTTTACATAGAGTTCGCCTCAAGGTCCAGGATTGCTTCGAGATTGAGGGCTTCGGATTAATGAGACCCAAGATTGGTCTAAGTAGGATTGTTCCAGTTGTTCTGCATTCCTCGACAACGAAGCACAAAGAGTCTCGATAGAAGGCACATACCGTCAACCTAATCATGCACTGCATAGTCCGGAGGGGGACAGACGTGGCTTGGGACTTGAAGGCTCAACGCTCTACACCTTCTCGGGGATGTAGGAAACAACGGGCGCTGTTGATCTAAGTCTTTGGGCTTTCAGCGATGTCTGGCAACCCGAAATCCACTTCCCTGAAATCTTGGGCGCTTTGGATGCTACGTCTGGGGGCTCCTCGGCCAAGGACTCCGTAAAAGAGGAGGCTCCTGAGCAGAAGCGACCTCGTTTGGCTGAGGAGTGATCGCACCGAGTGATGCTCTTGGCTACTGTATTTGTGTTAATATTTATTTACTTGTGTTAATAATTGGGTGCAACGGGAGCGTAGTGGTGTTGGGGTTCCTGCATACGGGTTGCGTCGGGATCCGACCTATGGTTCAAGTATATCTCCGGCGGTTCCAAATGCCAAATGCATTGGTAGACAAGAGCTCGAAGCGGCCCGGAGGGGGCTGCAGGCTGAACCACGTAATGATTGGATCAGTCCGGCATGACCCTCATAAGAACATATATTCCTACATGCGTACATATAGAAGTGTACATGAATGTCATGATTATGTAGGAAGAGACGAGTGGTTAGCTCCTGTTTTCCCTCTCCAAGCTACTCCTCAAGCCTCGAGCATTGCTTGGTCCGACTCTCGCACCGGGTTTCCCATCACGACGTTGCAAGTCGGAAAAGTGATGCAGATTTCTACCGGGTGCTTCGCAGTGTTGGTCTTCTCTACTGTAGGCTCCGGGCTTGCAAACGGAGGCCTTGTTTGCGACTTCTTGCGCTGGTCCAGGTGGAGCGAATCCGGATCATCCAAATCATAGCCCCTCCACACTCCACCAATCTATGGCAATGTGGGTTAACAGGCCATTCGAGTCGCATGGTTGCAAGGCCGAGCCGTCAGCTACGGCGAGAAGGCAGCAGAGAAGGGCAGCGTGAAGCTGGGTGCCTCAGGAAACCTCGGGAGACTGGTCAAGGCTGCAGAAATCAACTGTCAGCAGAGCGTCATTAGACAGGAAGTGTGGTCCGAGCTGGAGGGGTAGGAGGAGGGATCCAAACTTGCAGTACCATGTCCTGCGAGTATGTTTATGCCGATGGGTTGGCAAGCGCGGAAGTGTCAGCAGTACACTGAACCCCGCGCTTTCTTGGCTCCCTGCACACGTCATGTCTTCAAGACTGACAAGCCTTTTGAAACGCAAGGTCGCAAGAGCTCCTAGGGAAGCTCTACTACAACGGTACCGGCTTGGAACACTTGCCTGAGCCCCAGGAGATAACAGAACGTAAGCCTTGGCTTTGCCGGGACAGGATTTGGCAACCGCCTCTCTCCTGCCTCGAGTCTCGGACAGTGGTAGACCTTCAGGAAGCTCCGGTAAGGCTTTTTGCTGCGAAGCTCCTGACGTCTTTGCAAGGGGGATCTGCAGAAAGGGGCACCTCAAGGCTCTGAGGCTCTCGTGAAAAAAGAAGGTCAAGACTGAGGACCACTGCGAGTCGAGTGTATGCTGGCGTGCATAAACAGTTCCACACACACTAGGCTTCTGTATGGTTTTGGGCGAATAGGGTTTGGGGTCCAGGGTTTAGGGGTTTAGGGTTTAGGCTTTCTGCAGTCTCTTGTATGGGGGTAGTAGGTCCTGGGATCAGTCGAGGTCCAAGGACGAGCGAATGGCGGCAGCCTTCAAGTGGTGTCTTGGTTGAAGGATCCGGTGTGTCATTAGGGGGTTGGGGCTTCGAAGCTTCGGACTTGGAGCCCTGGAGCCACGCTTCAGAATGCCCAAATACGAAGATCTGAGCAGCTTCACTGAGTGTAGAAGGTTTAGGGCCTGGCACAAGACGATCGAGCGGGTGTTGGATGCGGGAACGAGGTAGATCTCTTTTTTGAGGTTTCGGGAAGCCGCAGAAGCTGGCTCCATCCATGCGAAGAATGACCTTGGCGCATCCTGGCTGCAGAGACTTGAGCTTGGTTTGCAAACAGTCTCGGGCAGAAAGACCCGGTCGAAGTACATCCCAGAGACCGGTTGTTCCTCGCCCTAAACCCGAAACTGCTTCGAAGAGCCAAGGACATGTACCGGCTCGGGCATGGCACCAAGCAGGACTACTCAAACGCCATTTATTGGTATCAGACCCTTGGCAACGTTCTGGGTGCTTCGAGCAAGCCCGAAGGCGTAAATTTGGTATACCGCCCTATTAAACCCTAAGACCTGAACACGGAAGTCACGGAGGCCCTTCCCCAGAATCCCCTAGATGACTATTGAGCCCCACCTATACCAATCCATGGAGCCATCAAGTCAAATTACAACCCTAAACCCTTTCCCCGAAATTCCACGTCAAACTAAAGGCTGATCCTTGACCGGTAAGCCTTCGAATCGCAAACCCTTCCGTCTATTATCGCATGAAGTAACCCTTGAACAACCTTCTTTGAGGAAGGTTACCGTGGAGCTGTCGGATATTCTGGCAGCCGATCCACGTCTACCTTCTGCACAGAGGAATAAAACCTCCGTCCCTTGGGCCTCACTAGGGTGAAAAGGTTAGGATGTTCAGGATTTACGGCTGAAAGAAACGGATGTTCATCGTCACCGTGCTAAAGCCATTCTTATGATCAGTGTCCATGCCAGTTTTATTGGTACTCTTGTCGTCCCGGTCATTCTTGGTTCGGCACTGTTTCTGAATGTATATTTGCTGTCCAAACCTGGATGGGTTAGACTAGGTTGCTGGGTTTTTGTGTGAACTTCAGGAACAACATTGTTAAACATGCAGGCCTGGGCTGTGACTTCAGACCTCACCCGTTGTACGAACACGGCTCCTCGAGGATTCGAGCTACGCTACCTTTCGGGCCCAGGGTTGCAAGGCATCATGGTTCTAGCAATTGGCCTGCAGAGTTCGAAATTCTCCAGATCTGGTAAGACAGCCAACTCTATACTTCTGGCTATGCCCCAGAAGCCGAATCAATATCTGTTTGATTTGGGCCCCTACCCGAATCAATTCCGACGGGTCCCCGCCACAGGATCCCAAGTCCGGAAGTTAAGATGCTTTGCACCTTTATCCCTGGATTCCTGCGGCATTGCAAGCCAACTCCCTAAATCAACCAGAGTTAGGTGTGCTAAGAAGAAGGATCTTACTCCCTCCTTTGCCTGAAACTCCCACATACCGTGCAGAGGATTTGGGAATCCTCATAAATGCCAAGAGCATACCTGAGGTTGCCCGATCCTTCAACAGCCTCGGAGCCATGTACGCCTCTGGCTGGGGTGTTGCCAAGAATCGGACCCTTCCCACAAACGAGCCAGATGTCGCGAGGTTGGTTGTTTAGCTTTTTTGTAGGAAAGGTTGTGCTTGAAGTGCCATGCAGCGCCAATTGAGAAGCACTGGTTTATTCTGGCTTTCGCCATTCGCGATCAGGCTACAGTAGACAGGAGGTAGCATGTAGTCCTCTAGAGACCTTGAACATCAGGTTTAGACTCCGAGCTCCCACAAAACCCTCGCCGCGCTGTCGGCGAGGATCGAGTTTTGGGCGTAAGGCTTTGGGTTTGTATATACCAACTCGGTTTTCCAACACATGACAAGTAAACACAGATCGGCAGTGCAGAGTGTACAGCGCAAGCAAAGTGGTGAGGGGATCGTCAACTGGAAGCCTGAACAGGAATTCGGTCCTGCCAGCTCGTTCCCTAGTCTCAGGCTGAGCGCGACCTGAACTGGCCTCAAAAGCCCAACCGCCTGCAAGCCTGATCTTTTGCACGAGCTTCTTTTGTCGAATATGCCTGCATCCCCCCTAAGGAATCGCGCGATTGAGTATTTGGAGCAGGCCCCGAGCACGATTCAGTGATCTGGGTTCGGGATTTCGGGTGGCTACTGGTGGTTTTGCTCAAAGTTCAGCCCCTGAAAACTCTTTGACAGTCGGCGCTGTAGCAGGCATTCCTTTACACAGTGTCGCCGATAGTGTTCGGATGCAAACTCGCAGACTTGGACATGTAAGCTACGTCAAAGGAAGCCTGAAGTTACTAGTACTTTACACCGTGTTAGACTCTTTCAGGCTTCGCGACAGGCGAAAGGAAGCCCCCTGTCGTGCCAGGCGGAGGCTCTGGGCCACCCGCATGCGAAGCGCAACCTGGAGACCCTGCGTCCGAAGAAGGAGCCAAAGGGAGCTCAGGGCCGAGGGATTCGGGGCTAACGGCCAAGGCCCTCTGCTCAACTCTTTGGGCGCAGTTTCTCGGATTCTTGGAAGCATCCACAGGCTTTCTGTGGGGCTTGGGGGTTGGTGCACGGAACAGACACAGCAGAGCCACAATTCGTTTAATCAGTTTAATCTGCAGGCGGGCCAAGTTTCGCATAGTACTCCAGCGGATGCACTCCTTCTGTTCGAGCTCCGAGTTTGGAGCTCAGGGTCGCTACGGCAGCTTGATTCCGTATAATACGGGAGTTTCAGAAACTAAGGCAACGGTAACGATCCTCAACGAAAACTACTGTCGGCACCCACAGTGGGTACTCTAATCTTGGGACCCCCCGCACATAGCCCCACCACCCATACAGACATCAGCTTAAGCAGCCCCATGCAAGCAGGAGACGATCCAGGCAGAGCTGTAGAGCCGATCGGAGCTGATTGGCACTGGGATCGTGGACATCTCACAGAAGTTGAGAGTCCAAAGCCAGAAACTCAAAACACCTCCAGACCTGCGCATCTGGCCCGAATTCCCAAACATGCATACCGTGCCAAAGTGTAAGCGTGTAAGCAACTACGTACACCTGATGTCGGCATAGATCGCATCCGAGTTGGATGTTCATGGGATCTTGCAGCACGATCGGGAGTACTTCGCGTACATGGCCACCTTAATCAGTCGTGTCTACACCCGTGAAGCTTCAAGTAGGCTTCGCTGCTTGAGTATCTGTTGGCGCGAGGAGAAAAGGTGCAGGTGCCGACAAGGGCCGAAGCAAGGATAACCTTTCGTGTTGTTTTTTCCCGGATGGCTAGCTAGTTAGCGGTCGTCGATGCCGCAAGTCACTCTCACCGCGGAAGTAGCCTTTCTGAACTGAAGCTTTCAGCCCAGTTTGAAGACAACTTCAACGCCTACGTAAGGGGAAGACCCCCAGATCCGAAGCTGCAGGGCTTGA
Source organism: Symbiodinium sp. CCMP2456 (assembly GCA_905221635.1). Taxonomy (NCBI): domain Eukaryota; class Dinophyceae; order Suessiales; family Symbiodiniaceae; genus Symbiodinium; species Symbiodinium sp. CCMP2456. Next base: position 108,627 of record CAJNDV010034453.1, on the reverse strand, counting down.
GGGCTGCACAGAAGCGAGGCCTTTACGGTGACACTTGGAGCCACCTCGGAAGCCACCAAGTGGACCTCGCAACTTCCATGCAGACTAAATGTGACTGAGTCTGTCCTTCAAGCCTTTGAGTGGGACGATCTCGCTCCGGAGCCGCTCGATTCAAGAGCGGAGGTGTGTGCAATTGTCGGAGTGTGCGTGCTGATGCGACACCTGCGAGCTAGTAACCGTAACACAAGCTCTGGTGTGCTTCAACCCAAACATCCTAGATGCTGTCTCATGTTAGAACCGCGCCAGGCGCCTGCGAACGCAGCTGCGGCCACAGAGCTGAGGAGGTCGGGTTCAGGGGTTGCCGCGTGGGAGCTGGTAGCACAGCGGCACAGAGCTGCTGTCTTGGGAACACGTGCTTAGGGCTGTGATGGAGGCAAATTGCTTACAGAGGTGCGTTTGGAAGCCCGTCGATCGGACCCTTCGATGTCTAGGTTCTGAATTCTAGATTGCATGAAGATTCTTGCTGAAGAAAGCCAGGCGCTTGAATGCAAAGGCGCTGACGGAGGAAGAGGCGAGAACAGGGCAATTCCTCCCATGAAGCACCCAGTCAGGGGATCTGATAATGGTGAAGAAGCTTGAGCTGAATGTCAGAAGAAGATGTTCATGGCTAGTGTTGACCGTTATGCAGAGATCTTGAAGATCCTGGAGAATTTGGTCAGGAGCAGACTCTTGAAAACACAGGAGAAGCTTGGCAGGTCGCAGAAACCTCAAACTTTGTTCGGACAAGCTACCCGCAGAGAGTTTATCGTAAATGACCCTGATTCAGTTAGATGATACCTTGCCTATTTAGGCTGAAAAGGAAAAGGCGATGGAAAATGATAAATAATATTATTACATGATAATATTATTGATCTTGTTCTAAGGACTTTATTTATGTAGATACTCAAAAATAAAGCTAATCAATAATAATGATAAAGTTATTCAATGATGAAATTGGTAAGAAAATAAATATCAAAATATTTAGCTTAACTAAAAAATATGCAAAAGAATTAATAACATCATATTTTAGTTTTTACAATTGGAGAGAAATAACAAAGATTAAAGTAAAAACCGAAGAATTATTAAATGAAATAGGAATTATATAATATATTATATAATGCCTTCTTTAGACGAACGAATAAACAAGAAACTAGATGAGCAACTTCAACGAGTTAAAAAACGAACTAATCACATTTACCTCATTACAGAACATAATAGATAAACTGGAAGCATTAGAGAAAGATGTAGAAGAGTTGAAAAGTAAAAACAAATGCAATAAACATAAATGTATGCCGTTCAACTGTTGTAGCTTCAGTTTAATCTGATATTTCAAAGCGTTTTTCAAAGCGTATAAAAAACATGTTATTAACATCTTTAGCGTTAGTGTTTATATAGAAAAAGAATAGGGAGCATCGTTTACTGCTTGTTGATACATATCATACAGTGTTTTTTTATCCACTAATGCTGAATTTTCTTCTAAGAAACTATTTACTTCATTCATGTTCTTTAGTCTGAATATAAACAACGCACTGCTATTGAGTCGTATAAGACATTGTATTTTTGCGCTGATAAATACATGAAATTGCCGAATGTCTTCCACGAGTAAATAAACCATGTAGAAAATTTGAATATCTCACGAATTTAGGATCATCCGCAAAGTCGTCCACCACTATTAAAATGCTAAATAACTCTTTTTGTTTATCTTTCTTTTGATAATCAATGACTTTATGCTGTGTTTCTATTATTTTCTTTAATGCCACTGGGTCGTATTCCTCATAATAAATCTGTTCTTTTTCTGCATCTACTTTCATTACGTCGCTTATGTATTTCTTTACCGCCGTCCAAGTGTCATCAACGTGAATACTTGGACTAAAAATATATATTCTTTCAAATGAGCCACGGTATATTTTCAGTTTTAAGTTCTGTATTAAAACCGATTTGCCACCCGTTGAACTTGCTACGGCAATCATTCTAGCGGGTAGTTTCGGTAATATTTCATACTTACTGTTCTTATACTTATATTGTGGTATGTCAATAGGTTCTACTGTAGGGATATCTTCCATTATTATAATATAGTTTATATATATTATATAATAATGAAAACTTACATTGAGACGATAGATGAAATTCAAAAGATAGAAGAAGTAATAATCAAAGATAGCAAACTCAAGCGATGTTGTAATAGTTCCTTAGAAATTGTTAAAATATTATCACAATACATAAAAACATTTAATAAAAAATCTAAATAAATACGACAGAACAGTGTTGCCCATACACTGGCCCCAAGTGAAAAAAGAAGTAACAGCCCCATCAAATATTCTATTTTAATTAGTTTCGTTAAGTCTTAGGGATGTATATATGCACGTTTTCATAATTTCATATTATGAAAAAGTGTGAAATATAATAATATCATGCCACTAAAAGTAGATTGTATATTAGTTGATTTTAAACCTTATACTAAAATTATGGAAACAGGTAATGATTTTAATAGGACGTGCTTACGTTGTAAGCAAGTTAAACACATTGATTTTTTAAGCGTTGCTATTACTCCGCTAGACATTCTTATTATTATGTTAAATACACTGCTACTTGTTCTGAATGCTTAGATGAAAACAGTTTAAAGGGATAGTGCTATCAATATTATTAAGATGGAGAAAATCAAATGCACAAGATGCCACAGTAAAAAAACTGCCGCAGAGTTCGGGTTCAATAGATTGGGGCAACCATGGCACAATTGTATTAGATGCAGAGAGAAGAGAAAGGAATACAAGAAAACTAAGATTGTGGATAAGAAGCCTGAAGTGGAAGAGGTTTTTGATCACGTTCACCAGTT
>CAJNDV010034453.1:75731-96517 GCA_905221635.1 Symbiodinium sp. CCMP2456 | reverse complement strand
GGTAGGTAGGTAGGTAGGTCTGTCGGGCCATAGGTATATATGTAATAGAGAAAGGAAACACTGTAATGAGAGAAAAAGAGAACGAGTGAGACAGCGAACATGATAGCGAAAGGACAAAGCCAGAGCAGTACAACAGTACAGCATATGCTCCGTGTTGGGTGGAAGGCAGAGCGAGAGAGGACACATAGGTAGTCTCAAGGTGGGTTGGGGCTGTGGAGTGTAAAAGGTTTGGTGTGACAAGATGTCCAGCCGACATTTCATGCATCGACTTCGCACCAGATGTCAATGACCTCCAGCGTGCAAGTCCAGCTGAACAAGGAAGGAAGAAGGAGGGAGAGCGAGCACGAGAGCGAAAGATCGAGAGATGGCTGGCTAGGTCTACGTTCAGCGGCTACCAAAATTGACACGTTTGAGCCCAATCAATGTCCAGCAAGAAGCCCCACATCCTGCATCCTCACCTCAATCCCGTCAGCCAGAAGAAAAGCCCCGCAACCAAAACTTTAAAGGGACTTGTTGCCCAGGCTTTTACTGCCTCGAAGCTCCGCAGAACCAGACTATCCTCTGCTACGGCGAGGGCCAGGCAGAGGGGAGTCGCGTGGTTGGGTTTTGGGTAACCGCATCCAGGCCTCGCCCCGGAACCAACTCCCAAGCATTGGATCTCTGGCGCTCATTGCCTGTGACAGCTCAAAACCACATTGGTCGGAACAGCAAATGCTTGCGTCGTGCGTGCTCTACATCTGGGAACTTCCCTGATACGCCCAGCAACCCTAAACCCTATAAACCCTATCAGTTATGGGAAGCCTTGGAAGGTGCTGCTCTGCCGCCTCGCAGCATTGCTCGGGGGCCCAGCAGAGTTGAGACCTGCTTACCTTCGGACCTTCGGAGAGTGTCTTAGAGCCTTACCAGATGTTTAATTTATGTAGGGTTTTGGAAGGTTGATGTAGTTGAGTGTTTACGGTTTCAGGATGTTTCAGGTTAGTTTGGGTTCCAGATCGAGGTAGGCTCTAGGTGCGAAGGATTAGGGAATTAGGGTTTACGGGTTCATGCTTTCAGATGCCCACGTACGATATTGATGAGTTGGAATGAATCTTCTGAGATCCGGAAGCGAGGGCATGTGTAGGGCTCTTGCATACTGAGAGCCCTGAATGCCTGGACTAGTCGCGCTGGCCAAGAACCAGGTCAGATTTCGGAATTCAGTCCCTTCATCCCTTCATCCAGAACCCTCCTCCATGCCTTCCATTGGAAGACCATGGCCGACGCTACTAATGGATGCCCCGAGAGTCTCAAGACGTTCGGTGCAAGGCTTGTTAAGGGACAACACTGGACCAAGAAGAGCGGCCTCAGACTCGAAAAGTAATTAGTTAGAATAAGCTCGTGAGACCAGGCCGTTGCATTACTTCATGGAGGAGCGGGGCAAGAGCATCCTCTTCCCCACGATCCTTGCTTCCTGCACGGAGCCGAGTTCGGTCAGAAGAGCCGAAGTGGAAGCGATTGCTCGTCCAGAGTCGGTAATGAATAATGAATATAATGAATGACCGTGAGAAGTGCAGCTAAGGCTACGAGTCCGAGCAGAACCTTGACGTTCTCAGGCCCCCCTGGGGGACCTCAAGATTCTGGTGCCCGTAGCTTGGAAACCGCAGCTATGGCAGGAGCGAGATGAATCTCTCGCTCCTAAAGAACTTCCTCAACGCCCAGATCGCCCAAGGGGAGGAGGCGAGGGTGCTGCAGGGAGCTTGCAGGCAAGTTTGCGGCAATGGCGACGAACCTTTCCAAGACGAGAGCGTCCACCGGTCTTGGAGATGAAGCCGTGTTGACATGCACTTCTCCTAAATCCTCCGAAAGACATCGGGAATCTACAACACATAGTTTTTTGGGTGCGGTTATTTTCCAAAACACAAGTCGTCTGGCGGTCTTCCGGTCGTTTCGGAGCTCAAACTCCAAAACTCCTGTCAGCTGGCTGGAGCGGTGCTATGCCGCAACAGTTTCATACATTGGTAAAACCTAATTTCTCCTTGTCACAAAACCGATAAGAGCAAAACCAACAGCATACCGTAACCCCTCAACAGCGGAGGGAAAAGGGCCGATAAAACGCAAAAGTAAGCCCCCGAACCATTACCAAGCAAGATGTAGCGTGCTTGTTTTTTCTTGCTTTGACAGAAGGCGCGCCCACCGGACGGCCTCCCGCCCTTCTCTTGTCGCTTCCCACCGGCCCTCTGGCAGGTGCCAGTGCTGCTTTAGATAGGGGGCTTAGTGTTTTTGTTGGCGGAGCTTTGGGGTTTTGAGGGCTCAGGGCTTTGGGGCTTGTGAGGCGTTTAGGGGGTCTTAGAGTTTCAAGGTGCAAGTGACACTCTCAGCTGCTTTCCAAGAGGCGTTGCTTCTTGCAGGTTTCGGTAGTGATCGCTGAGCGATGTAGCGGTTTGAGGCACTGGCTTGAAGCTGGTTTTCGGGCCGTTGGGGACCTGCTCGTGACATCGTGGCATGTTTTGTACCACACTGTCAAACTGCACTAGATCTTGGTTTTCCCCAGCACGAGGGCCCGAAGCCTTGAAGCCCATAAGGGTTCAGGCACAGCGCTACGCTGAAAAGGCCCTCAATCACAGTCTCAAAATTTCGAGGTCTTAGAGTCTCAGAGTTTGAGGCCCTTGCTTGCGATTTCCAAAGCCGTAAAGATGACCAGCACCTCGACTGACAGGCTGCTGTCGCCTTCTTCGATGGCACTCCAAAGGAGGACGATCGAGCGAAGTCATCTTTTTGCATGGCGGGTTCATGTGAAAGATCCCCAAGTGCTTTTGGTTATTTGGAGGGTAGGTCGGTGGGGAGACGTCTTGGGACGGGACACATCACGGGTTAGCCAGTTTCAGATCAAAAAGCCTTTATGTTTCGGGACTTCGGTGAAACAACCTGGCAACTTGGCATCAATGTCACAGAGCTCGCCAGTATACGTCAGGTGCTCTTAGGAGCTGGACCTGCATGGCAGACTGCAGCGAGCAAACTCCCGAAGTTGCTGTACCCCTTTGGGTCTCAATGCTACGAGTCCCCTGCCGTTTTGAGTGCAAACTTTGGACCCTCATTTTGAGAGATAAATTCTGAGAAAGCTGCTCATTGGGCAGGAGCATTCTGCGGAGGTGCCTTGCTTCGAAGGGAGCCGAGCAGTGTCTTGGGGTTTGGGGTTCAAGGACTTGATTCTAGGTAAGTCCAGGTAAGTTGTCTGCAGGAATTCCTGTTTGGTGCACAGAAGCTCGAGCCGAATTGACTGCAACCTGAGGAAGTTGGTGTCAATGCTTAGATTGGTCCCGGTCTCAGCGAATTCGTCGCCCACGTCTGCCAGTCCGTCTTGCTAGGGTTTTGTTGAGTACGAACTGAAGCTGCCACACTTGCCAACTCGCAGCGTTGAATCTCCACAAGCACCATCATGAGGATGGTTTCAGGTTTAGGTGCGCGCCTGTCCTTCCGGGCTACACGGGTTGACGGTCTCTCCTTAATCATAATTAGGTTTTTACTTCTCGAGGTTCGCGACCGCGATTCATGGATTCACAAGCTCCCGAGTGAAGCTGAGGACGTACTGCACGATGATTGTGACTTCGACCACTCAGGCTTACGAGCTGAGGATTTAGCGGTCGTTCAGGTTAGTGGATAAGGTGTAGAATTGAAGATGTGTTGCATGGGATCGGTCCCAAGCCAATGTCAAGCTAGATCTTGCGGTGTCGGTTCTTTAGTTTTTTATTGCCTTTTCTGAGCTGTACTAGCTCACTGCGCATAGGCTGACAGAGGGACGAAGCGTGCCTACTATCGGTGCTGCCTGGGTTCACAACTCCCAAGCCTCTAAACAAGCGTCACAAACCAGCAGTTTGCCCCTGTGAGACGGCCTGGGTCGCAGGGAGGGGTTAGATAGGCTTCATTACAATGTGTAGGTCCAGTGTAGGTATGGAGTTGCGACGTCTCAACCCTCTACATACTCTATCTGGAGAGTTGGAACCAGTTCTGAGACTGAAAGTGCAGGTCTTCTTGCACGAGTCCCCTGAACTAGAGTTTTAGATTGGAGACCTTATCGCCGTCCGCGATCCTAGTTCGCATAAACTCCCGGGCCTCACCCCGTCGCGCTTCGTCGAGGTTAGGTCTGCAGTTTTTGCTCCGTTTGCTGAAGGAGCGCAAGCCGTCTCAGCTTCTGATCAGAAGAGTCTAAAGAAAGATCTTGAGGTCTGAGTACTTGGTTCTCGTGCCCGCAACTTGTAGCTGCTTGTCTCCAGCAATGTAGAATGGTGACCTACATCCGAAATCTGTCTGTCTTGCGGCCATTACCCGTGGGACATTGATGCTCTGACAGGATGTTGTGTAATCTTACGGCTCCATATAGTCAAGCCCCTTATAAATTACTAAGATGCTAAACCGAAGGGTTGAGGTTTCGGGTCAAAACCGAAGCTGAGAAGACCCGAGCTTGCACGAGCTGCACCCTGGTTGCCGGTTGCCTGCACCTTGCGCCCGGTTGGCTCCAGTAGCCCTGGACATCCCCGACTCCCTCCATGCCTGCTGAATGGGTATTTGTGGACAAAGGGCGACAGTTCATAGTGCAAAGCTAGCGCAAGTAGGCCTGCAAGTGCAACCAGTGGCGCAGCTTGCACGGCCGACGATCCGCGGCAGCTCCGGGGGTACAGATTCATCAACAGGAAATGGAGTGGACATGGTGATGAAGCCTTCAGGCCTTCAGGGGTCTCCTAGCTCGATGTAAGCTAACGCTGGTTTGCCAGCTTGTCAGACTGCTGTCCAAGCTCCTCTGGAGCCCATCAAGCAGAAGTTTATTTTAGGTCCAGAAGAGCCAGCACCCCCGAGCCGGCTACGTCCCGAGAAGCTCCCCAAGTCGTGAGCCCCCATTGACGAGCTGCCGTTGGCTGCCGGCCTACAGTGGCGTTGCCCGCGCGGAAAAAGCCTGGAGGTTTCGGACCCTGAAGCAGAGCTGCGGCACGAACAGTTTGGACCCTACAAACCCGAAAACCAATAACCCAATGAGCCCCGGAAGCCCTGAACCCAAAACCGTTCCGATATCGAGGACTTTAACAAAATTGCAGTACTTGCTTGTGGGGTCCGATCTCCCGGTCTGAGCAAAGCCAGGAAGGTCCGCCTCCTTGAGTTGAGGTTTCAGGGATCTGAAGTTTGCAGCGGCTTCAGCGACTTTATGGGAGGCAGTTTTCCCGCGGTCGGCTGGTGGTCTCTCTCAATCTCCTGAAAACTTGTGGCGGTCTTTCTGTGGTGGTCGCAGTCGTCCTTGTTGCCGTGGTCGCGATGATCGTCTTGGTGTTCCTGGTGGTTTTGGTCGTGTCGTCGCGGTGCTCTACCATCGTTTGTGAATCTACGCTGGCATGCTCTCGGGGGCTTGAAGGCGCTTTGAAGCTTAAAAGGGTGTTGTATGGTTTTGGAGAGTGGTGTTGTGGGGCTTTATGCTGTTTTGTATGGCTTTTAAGGTGTGTGGCGGTTTCGATAGAGCCCGATCACTTTTTACAGGGGTCTTTGCAATGAGGATCCTACTATGAAGGTTTTGACTAGTGTAGGAGTATAGGGGTTCCTTGTTGTACTGCCAAATGTGAGATTTTTGGGTTGAAAATGCCACATTCCCCAAACCCCGAAGCATCGGCAAGCGGTTTTAAGGCTTGGAGCCGGACCTTGTTATGTGGAGCTGTACAAAATGCAGGGCTTTGGCACCGAAATCCGAGCCACACAAATAGCTGATTGAAGTCCATAGCCGCAGACCCCCAACGTATCAAACATGAGTTATGGCATGCACAAAGCCCATGCCAGGCAAGCTTTATGTCCTGGTCGTCGTGGTGGTGCACTGCCCCACAATTTTAAGCCCAGACAGTCTTCATCAATCCCTGCACGACCCGTCGCACCACGGAAGCTTTCAGTTGGGGCTTCTCTCTTAGGCAAGATTTCGGTGCCTCCAGTCGAGAGATGCAGCGGCGAAGATGAAGATGGCACAGCACCACATGCAGGGAGTTTGAACATAGTATTACTTCTTGTTTTCCGAAGCTTGAACTATGATATTTAACTTTCACCCTGGCCCTTAACGAAGGTGAGAGCAGATGTATGTAAGTTCCTGTACCTTGCCGGCTCTCGCCGCACCGCTCTCGACGCCGGCGTAGCCGCCTTTGCGATTGCCCGGAGACTGCCCAACCTCGGCCAAAGTTCCTACCGAGCTCCAAACATGACTTGGGCTTCATCTGTGTTTAGGATATGAGATGAATACAAACGGTTTGCAGATTGCGTGGTGTTTTCGTTAGGGCCGCTAGGGTTTGGTGGCCTTCCACGGTATGTGAAGGAAGGGCCTTCCATTGGTAGAGAGGTGCAGGTAAGCAGAAACGCATTTCGATCACTGTTGTAGTCTTCTGGTCGTAAATTGTTGCTTTCTTGCAGGTCTTGCTTCTCTTCCATGCAACTGCCACAAGGATTTATGACTGAGTCTTTCCCGTGCTGCAGCTGCGTTACCTCTGGACCTGAAGCGCCTTTAGCCAAGAGCCACCGGCCGACCCTCGAAGTTTGGCTGCGGTGCGCTCCCCCCCCCAGTCCGGCACCCTGGCATTTACCGAGCATTTGTAAGAGTGTTGGCAGAAGGTCAGTAGGCCTTCCAGGGCCTGTCTTTAGGAATTGCTTTTCGTATCTTCTGGTGAAGCTAGACCCCCGAACATACCGGGCAGAGAACAGTCAGCCTCCGTCCTCCCAGACCAAACCGAGTTACCCTACGTCGCATGATCCTCGAAGCACCGTGACGTCAGGCTCCCGGCTGCATGGCGTCGCGCATGGATGCCAAGAGCTCGGTGAAAGCCGTTTGGGGCTCTTCGCGGGCATCATGGAGTCTCATGGGGGTTTTGTTTTTTTCATAGGCTTGGTAGTAGGAGTTTTGGGGTTTGGGTGTGTGGGGATTGAGGTTTGAGGGCTTCGAAAGTTGGAAGCGGTTTGAGGTGTCAAACGAGGCGTTGAAGACATGCTGCGAAAAGACTGGCTGCTCTCTATCGGCACGAACCAAGATGCAAGAAACTGGGATACTGAAGAGCCAACTGGCCTGCGGGCCGCGACAGCGGGCAGGCTGAAGGGTTCATGTTTGATTTGGATGTGCCGCGATAGCGCGAAATGCCAATCACGATAAGGCGAACCTGTGCATCCCCGCAGAGATCTGAAGTTTGTTCGTGCTGCGTTTTGCTACCAGCATTTCTCATTGCTACCACTAGAATCGTTGTGTCACAGGGTCGAAAACGATCTGGTAACTTCATCGACTTTGCAGGAAAAGCAGGCCCTTGACAGTCCAGTGCCCAAGATGCCTCCGACTGCTACCTCTGCACTGCGACGGCATTACTACTGCACTACTATTGTTCATCTACATATGCACACACATTTATGTGTGTAACTCGTCTACGTATATATATATATATACACATGTGCAATGCATGTACGTATGTTTGTATATTTGTATGTATGTATGCATGTATGTATGTATGCATGCATGCATGCATTTATGCATGTATCTAATGTACGTAGGTACGTACGTATGTACGTGCGTAGGTAGGTAGGTATGCATGTATGTATAAATGTATAAACACATGAAACTCAACTTCCGGAATCCTGAGGAACACGAGCCTGGCCGCTCAGGTCCCGACACTGCTCAAGCAGAAGGGCTACGAAGAGCTGGACCGAATAGGCACCGAGTTGCCGTTGTGGGCTTCGGGTTTTTTGGGTAACTGGAGCAAGAGGATCATGAGCTGAACTCGGAGAGAATGGAACCGCCTGGGGGAGCAAGGGACACCCCGCCCAACAGACCCAAAAGGACCCCAAACCTTGACTCCGAAACGCTACATGCCTTAAACCCTAGACGCCGCAATTATAAGCCCTCCCGCAACTGTGGAAACCCTATAAAGCCTTGAGGCGGGTTCCCCACATATCATCAGTTTCTTGCATTATTCCTATTATTACCACTATAACTCGTATTCCTTACATTGTTACTATTAATATCACTGTTATTGTGCTGGTTGCTTGCAGCTTGCCAGTCCGCCACGGTTCATTGTCAGGGACGATAGTTTCGAAGTGAGGCTTCACAAATAGACTTGTTTCGATTGCGCCCCCGGCAGTCATCGAACTCTTGTTATCGCTATGGCGATGATGAGTCCGATGATGATTATTGCCATTGTTACCGCTGTGTGTATAATAATCATCATTATTCTTGTTGTTATTCTTACAAACTCCTAAGCCCCTAAACCCTAACTCCGAAACATGTTATTCTTGTTGTTCGTCAATCAGGCCCAAACTGTACTGGAAAAACGGTGGTGATCCAACAGCAGCTGTGTTTGATCGTGAGCAGAGGCCTTAGCAATGATAGTAGTAAGGGTAATGGTGGTCAGTAGTATAATTCTAGTAATAAGAGTAATAGTAATAATCATAATGATCATAGTAGTAATCAAGTAATCGCAATAGTAACAATGATGGTATTAGCAATGACTGGGAGACAGGAGAGGCGTTCTGCGAATTCTGATTTGCCGGCCCATGACAATCACGCTTTGGTTGTTGCTCTTATATTTCTATGACCATTTTGCTTATTCTTATAGCAATAATACTGTGATTCTGATGACGTCATTAGGAGATGCTTACTGTTATTATGACTACTGTTAGTATTGTTATTAATGGCTCCCAGCGAACTCTCCCAGGAAATACAACACCTTTGCATTCGCTTTCAGTGCGCAGTCCAGCGCGAATCTGACTCAGGACCTGCAGCGTGCTTTCCGAAACCACAGGCCATAAGTCTCCGCACCCAAAACCGTTGACCTCTTTCTTGCAACCTGCAACTGCTTCAGATTTGCGGGTAGCCTGTTTGTGTTGATCTCGAGCGGTTGTGTTTGCTAGCCACCACTCAGACTAGAGTGCTTGCTCATCTTGGTTAGCGGTAAGCTGTAATCTTGCGCGGGGTCGCATGTTGTTGCAGCCATTGGCCTCAAAACTACAAGCTGGTGTTTCTCGGTGCGTGGCCGCCTGAACGAGCATCATGCTGTGCGAAGCCCCAAATGGGCCGATCGAGCTCAATCACCCATGCTTGCAAACTCCCAAACCGGCTGTGCTAGTGGCCTTGGCGAACCAGGCTATGCATGTTTCGGCAGCTCCCACAGGCGATGCTTCTGGCGTTTGGGTCGCTCTCGCCGTTGTCGGTTGGGCTTTGGTGTTGGGCCTTATCCTAGTGCTGAGGCATCGTGCTCAGCAGTGGGACACGCAGATGAACCAGCACCTCATGGAGAAGTTTGCGTACAAACGACACAGCGCGGCACAGTTGAGACGCACTTGGCGCCTCGCCGCTCGGGCCGGGGTTTACCAAGAAGCATTTGACACCACTGTCGCTGAAAAGCAGGCAGCAGATGTGGAGCATCTGGAAAAGTGGGAAGCCATCACAAGTGCCCTGGAGAGCGGGGAAACGTACCTTGCGGATGCGGCGGAGCTCCAAGAGTCGGAACTCGGCGTCCGATTACTTGATGCTTGCACCCAAACCATGTATGCTCGCATGGAAATGAGCGAAGCAGCAGAGGGCTAGTGGAGGCACTGGCGCACGGGCTGCAATCAAGCCCTTTTCATGATCCGATCTTGGGGCGCGATGGTCTGGCACACGCTCCTCGATGGCACTGCGGAGATCATCTCCTTGGGCAGCTGCGGCGTTGGCGCCGGAAGAATGGCATTGACACGCCTTGACAGCATCGCGCAGCAACAAGGCAGGTAAAATTTGTTTCTGTTAAATACTTGTGGCTCCTGTGCCCCAAGTAGATGGCACTAAAGCGCGAAATGCCCAAACCCAGCAACCTCGGAAGCCAGAGAAACGTAGACTTCAACCGGAGCAGATCACAATCATGGCGTTAGGTTCATGATGAAACGAGCGTGTAAATAATTAGGAAGGCCCGTCGATGCCAGAAGTCGAAATTACCCATCAGCAAAGCCAGAAGTGAACAAAACCGGAAATCAGCGAAACCGAAAACTACTAAAACCAGAAACTTCCAAAACTAGCCGGACACGCCACAGTTACCTAGATAAATTCAATGACAATTAATACCAGAAAATCTCGAAACCGGAAACCAGAAACGCCCAAAACCCGAAACATCGGAAACCGGAACGCCTTTTAACGAAAAAGATAAACGACGCTTTCCGGCTTCCGCTATTGTTGGGTGTCACCGTTTTTGGTGGCGCCCGGCTTTGCTGACTTCCGGTTTTCCTTGCTTCGGGCTTTAATTGTCTTGCTGCTTACTTGAGCGCGGCGTTGCAGGCGAAACGTTTGAGATGAGTCAACACGGTTGTGGCAAAAAGTTTTTGGCCAAGGCCGCAACCTCCCATGAGTGACAGCCGCGTGTGATTTGTTTTGTAAGTGTGCCGGTGCAAGCGTTTGCGGCGGGCTGTTTCGGCAACAGTGCCATGCCAACCATGTGTGTTCAGCACAGCGCTGCGAGTGGAGCACGTGCGAAGAGGCATAATGAAACTCGTGGCAAGGTGCTGTAGGCCAAGACCAGACCTCGTCTGAACGCCAGCCGCGTGTGATTCGTTTTGTGCTTGAGCGCGGTGTTTCGAGCGTCATGCGACAAGCGTCGTAACCAGACTTGCGGCAAGGTGTTTTTAGCCAAGACCAGGACTCCCCATGAGTTCCAGTTGTCATGAATTTTTTTTGGTGTTCGGGCGCAGCGTTCAGAACAAAACATGTATAGCTGTTGGCAGGGCGTATTTTGCCAAGACCACGATCCTCCACGAGTGCCAGCCGCATGTGGTTTGGTTTGTGTTCGAGTCTGGCATTGCCAGCGCGGCACATGAGAATAACTGAGCCTAGCAGTTGTGGCGGGCTATTTGGCAAAAACTTAGACATCCCAGCATTGTTTGCGGCATGTGGTGCGTTTTTTGCGTGAGCGCAGCGTGGTGACCGAAGCGTGTGAGAAACATCCATCCGCAAATTGTGGCAAGGTGGTTTTGCCAGTTTTGTGGAATGACCAAAACTTCGTTTGACTGCCAGCCGCTTGTGCTTGGTTTTGTGTTTGATCACGGCATTCTGCGCAAAACAGAAAAAGAGACGAAACGAGACTTGTCGCTGCGTGCTTTTGTAGGAGACCTAAACGTCTCATGAACACCAGCTGCATGTGAATTGTTTTGTGTTTGAGCGCAGCGCTGCGAGCGAAACATGCCAGCAAAGTCGAAACGAAGCTTGCGGCGGTTGGCAAAACCAAAAGCTCCCCAAAATGCTGGGCATCCATTCTTGTGAACATTTAAGTGTGGTGCTGCGACAAAAATATGTTATGCGAACGATACTTGCCAAAACGCCGTCAATTAGTAGCGGTTCCTCTTGGAGGTTTCCATTTTCGGAGGTTGCTGGTTGTGGGCATAGCCTGGCTCAGTGGTTTCTGGTAACGTTGATTTCGGCTTTGCTTCTCGTGACGTATTTATCGTGTTTTTGGCATTACTCTGAATGTTAGGTTTCTGGTCGTGACGCCGTGTTACTTTGCTTGTTTGACTGCAAGGTTGAAGCCTGTTCCTGATCAGTTTTTGTTGATGGCTGAAGTATGTTTGGTTATTGGTGCGTGTTTCTCTTTCAGTTTTTTCTTTCTGCTTGGCCCCAGTCTAGGTCCGTCGCCTACACCTTCAAACCGGAACCCATTAAGCCTTCACGCATGCATGTACATGAAAGCATGTAGGTAAGTGTTTTTCATGGTTTCAAAGTTGGTGAAAGCTTTAACCCGCAACAAGGTCTGGTGCTCTTCGTATTGAAGGCACTGTCCGGTGCAGAAGATTTCTGGACCGCACAAGGCTTCCATCCGTTCACGAGCTCTACGACGCCGTGGTGGTCCTGCTCCCCCCGTGCGAAAAAGCTGCTCGAAGACTATCGCAGGTCCTCGAGCTTGAAAGTCTTCGTCAAGGTGCTTCGTCAGCCAGACCCCCACATGGTTTTGGTCTGAGCTTCTGCATTTTGCCCACTTGCGGGAGACCGACGAGTGCAAAGTGGACGAGATGGGCGAACAAGTGCCACTGGACACCGCTTCAACATCAGCGACTATGGAGAAAGGGCCCTGCAACGCCAAACAGAATTTCAGGAGCTTGTGAGAAAGCTTTAGCCGTAAAAGGCTTGGGGATGGGGCAGCGAAACCAAACAGGTTGGCAGATCGAGCTGCGCGGGACGAGTTCTGCGTCGACGACTGGCTCTGTAGTGATCTCCTCTCCATTACAGCTTCTTGTCCGGAGCTTGGCACAGGCCTGCCTTGCACAAGTCTCTGAAGAAGCACCCCGTCGAGACGCGACGGACCTAGCAAAAGATGAAATGATCGGCTTTTGAAGCCTGCAGCTCCCATCAGCTTCCAACTATGTGTTGTGAATAGAACAAATGGAAATTCTTTTGATTATGTGCGGCGAATCCCAACAGTAGTCCTTGGACTATTGGTTCCTGAGACATAGGTTTCTTTATGGAATTTGACGTTCCTGTATATTCCTGTGAGAAGAAAAGATTTGCAAAACTACAAACAAAAACTGATAAAACCTGCTGAAGCCCTTCGCCAGCGCCCTGCCTGGCAAGGCGAGGGTGCCTTCGGCCGTGCCATCCTGGCAGGGGCTCCAAGAAGCGGGAAGTCGGGTGAAGCCATGGTGGCTACTAGAGCCGGGGACCGTCCTTAAAGACCATTCAACCCTGCAGGAGCTTACGGTTCATATCCCATATGGGTTCACAGTATGAGACATCGAGGTTTGCTCGAGATGGATGATAAGCTTTAACCGGATGTTCCCAAGCCTTTGGGCATATGATGTTTTGCCATGGATTTAGCATAGACGCCGGTGATGTGTTTGGCGCAAGCGTTGTGTCAGTTCTGTGAGTGGTCATGTCTCCTGGCTGCTTCGTGCCACATTCGATGATGCGAAAGTGAGAATGCAAATGAAAGCTTTTTTTCGACGTGGCAAGCAACGCGCACTGGATCACAACCTCCCAGCGATAGACATTGCTCCGGCACAATGATGAAGCCTGTAGAACTCATGACCTCAGCCCGGCCACTGCAGGTCCAGAACCAAGACGGTGCGAAGATGGTGTCCGCCGCTTATCACTTGGAGATCATGGCTTTTGTGGGCATCGACAGCATCTAGCTGACGGTGCTTGAAGCCAGAACTGATGCTTCTTGCGAGTCTGCGAGCTTCGAGGGTCGAGCAATCGGCCAAATCCTGTCACAGTGCTGTATGGAGCGGCAGAAATGTGTCCAGGTGCAAGCTCGTGGACGTGAGCCGAGCATCTTCCAAGGAGACACGGTCCGGGTCAACTTTAAGGAAACCTCTTTTGTTGCTGAGACACAAACCTCGACTTCAATTCTGTGGACTAAACCGACCTAAACCCTTGCCGCTAGCCTTTCGAGTAACCCCAGAACTGCGGAACCCGTTGGGCCTCAGGAGCTGCGAGACGCCGTCAAGGAGGCGAGACACATGCAAACCCAGTTTCCGGCCTTAAAGCCGGAGAGGGACCCTAGGGCCGTATATGGCATGCTTGGTCCGTGGGAAGCAGCCTTCCATGCGCCGTTACGCCACTCAGACAAGAAACACTCGCATTGCGAAGCAGCATTCGGGAATCACGCCGTTCCATACGGGCCCACCGACCACATCAACACAACCTTTTACACGCCGTAGCCTCGTCTTTCTGTGCCTGTTGTGGGATTCGGCGCAGGGCACATGCCTGGCAATGCTGAAGCATCCGTGGGGCAGCCCAGTTCTGTATTCCCGCAAAGGCGGAATCCTGACGGGCATCCAAAGTGTTCCGGAACAGTGTGATAAGCAGATGCGGAAACCCATCAAGGTCCTAAGTGAAGAATTGCTGCGATTGACATTGGACAGCCATTTTCATGTATCTCCAAAGTTTTTTTGTCGGTTGTCGTCGCTGAGTGCGTCCTGCAGTTCTTTTGCAGCATCGCCGTCTTCTCACGTCATGTGTTCATGAGTAGCTCATGAGCCGAAGGGTGGATCCTCGTGTAGTAGCACCCCACCCGATTTAGGCCATGAATCATCCAACCCGGAGCCAATAGATGATCCCAAGCTCAGCAAATCAGGTACATCGTGCGTTACCGGGACAGCTTTACAGAAGCTGGTTGGTCCGCCCGCGCATACTTAGACTTGGCAGAGGGTTCATGGTGGTGTTCTTGGCTCCGCCAGGACGTTTCCTTCAACCAACATACGGATACAAGTTCGCAAGATTATCCAGTAGTTGACATTCCATCTCGGGTACCGAGCTCATACAAACACTTGACCGGCTTCGACGTCTGGGCATTGACCCCGTCCATGGGTTTGGGGAGCAGAGAAGTCCTGCTCTTCGCCAGGTTCGCGTTGCTGATGGACTTCTGCGAAGGCCCGGTACCCACTGAGCTGGGCTCATGTTTAGCGGTCCGAAAGAAGTTTAGTGTACGTATAGTATGTACGACTTCGATTAGATTGCCAGCCTGAGGTTTAGATCTTTCGCTTCCCTACACATACACATACGTACCTAATTATGCACTTACACACATTCATACATTCGTTCCAAGTTCCTTCCTTCATGTATCTGCTACATGCCTCGCCTCAGTATTTTCGGGTTTTCGTTGCGTATGCACATTTCGTACGTACATACATACATACATACATACATACATACGTCATACGTAGACACATACACGTTTACTTATTATACACATTTACATTTTTCATTATATATATATATATCTGCACATTCACATATCGGTATGTATGTGTATACGTGTGTGTGTGTATATATATATATTAGCTGTAATTATATATAATATATATACATATACTTAAGTACGTACGTACATACGTACATGAGCACAATCACACTCCGAAGCCCCGAAACTGTATCCGAAACTCCAAGGCCGGCACCTAGGAACACTTAATTGAGCAGTTCTTCTCCATAAACCATAAGCTGCCCTGACTAAGCGCGATAGAAAGAACTTGAAACTTGAGCCAACGAGGCCCGAAAAAAACAGGGAAATCCGGAAGTATCGGATCCGAAAGCCTTAGACGGTTATACAAACCGCGCCTGTCTCGAAGGGATTTTGTCAGCAGTAGAGGTGGCGACCTCACGAAACGGATCGACCAAGCGAGAAGGACCCACAGCGAGCGTGTTTGAAATTGAATTCAGGAACAAGCTAATCTTTAGGGTTCCGGGGTTTAGGCTTAGGCTTGCTTTGAGGTTTAGAGTTTAGGGTCATGGGTTCAGATTGGAAGCAGGGGCCGAGGTGGCTGCTACGGACGACTTCTGCAGACATTGCCAAGAGGATGCCCTTAGCAGAGTTTTGCCACAGGTTGAGGTGTGCGGCGGGGATCCTCCGAAAATCGGCGCAGGGCTTGCGGCGACCCGGAAGCTCTAAAACTTCAACATTGCCGCAGACTCCCCAAAACCCTCCAAACGGAGTGCGAAGGAGACGCCAGCCCATCGCAGAAGACCAGGCCAGGATCGGTAGTCCACAGTTATTCATAAATTTCCAATATTCGTTGTTCTGCAATTTGTTGGGCTTGGGCGTCCATGACGGCTTTAACTTAAACTACAGAGCTTGAACTGACGGTTCGGGTGTCGTAAGCCGGATGCGGAACTTTTGGGGTGCCGCGTGGATTCTAAGCCAAACGCCGTCGAGTGTAGCTGAACGCTTTCTGGCAGAGGTCCTCAAATGGTTCACCCAGGCGACCTTGGCGCTCAAGTACATCCATGAAAGGCTTCGCAGATGATGTTTTTCTGAGCCTGCATTCAGATGACTAGAGAAGGGCGAAATCCAGACTGCAGCCGAGTTATCCGGGAGAGGCTGCGGGTGTTAGGCTGCACTGCTACAAGTTCGCTTCCTTGGGTGTTGGACCTGGCAGCGTTTCTGCTTGTAACGAGATTTTGACATGAAAGCTGAGGGAGGTGTTGTTGACGCGTCGAACTCGCATTCGTGCATCTAGACCCCTTACTTCCTGGACCCCAGTTGCTGATCTGTCTATCCGATGCTAACCACCCTTGAAGGAAGCTGGAGCCGGAGCCTCGTTTGTTCTAGAGAACCAGCTTTGCAATTCTGAAGACCTCGTGAGCACTAGGCAGCCGAACCTGGGAGGCATATCCTTCACCGGGACTTGAAGCCGGGGAATTTCTTCCTCACCAAGAACGGCACCGCCCTTATAGGAGCTTGGGCGGACAAAGGTCTACGATTGTGAGCTTGGCGGTCAGGGCTAGGGTGGCAGCGCGCCACCAGGTGTCCAGCTCCAGCCCGACCATGCAATCCGATCGAGAACACACGTGTACCTCAAGCAGCCTTAGAGCATATCCTGAATCCCAAATCCACAACCCAGAATCCAAGTCTTGCATGGGCATCAACGACACCGGCAGCCTGCCCCAGAGCATTGCAGGTGTGCTAAAGATGGGCGACTTCGGCCAACCCGACGCGTTTTTGGTTGATGACAACATGCTATATCAGGTTGTACCCTGATGCTTCAAGGTTCAAGCCTCCGTTGGAAACCTTAGACACGGAATGGGGAACACCATCGATTTCCATGCATGCTGCTTCGGGCTTCACCGGTGACCGGTGTCACCCTTCCCATCCTCCTGGGTAGACCCTCCCAGTGCAGTCTCACTGGGTCACGGAATGTGATCGTTCATCGACCGAAGATAAACAGGGTCCTGCATGAACTGGTGCGTACATCACCTTCCTTTCAGCTGGATGCTGGTTGTGGGAGGAGGCTGTTGCGAATTCGTTGGCATCGTCATTAAGACCGCTGCAACGATGACGAAGAAGCTGATGATGATGATGAGGAGGAGGAGGACATTGACGATGACAATGATGACAATGATGACTTCAGTAAACCTCTCAAGCTAGGCAAGCTGGGCCCTAACCCGACAAGCCCCGAGATCTCAAGAGCGCTTACATGTCTTAGCACATCAAAGTTCTCGATTTCTCTGCCAGGCATCTCCAAGGAGCTCTCCTCCACTTTAGCCTGCGCAGCGGCCCCGGAATCGGTGCCACAGTCCTTTTGACCTAGGTTTCAGGCTCTGCTTCACGCCTTTAAGCAACATCTCAGATTCAGGAATGTCAAGGCCAGATCCGACACGGATCTGGTCAAGGCATCATGATACTGTAGAGTGAAGCTGTATGGCACTCTATAGGCTCAGCCGCCCGATGGAAAACCATTCCATCATAGGATCATGGTGATGTATACCCTGCTGTACCCAAGGCTCGCACGCAGATTGGGACTCCTTACTACCTGAGCCCCGAGGCAAGGCCGCGTTCGGGTCGTCGGGAGAATGGAGAAGATTTGTATGCTCGCCCCGTTCCGTAAGGCCAAGCCTTAACCATAGTATGAACTGCTGCCGGGAGTAGACATCCCAGCTGAATGCATGAGAAGCATCGGCGTCGCAGGTGTGCGAGGAGCAACCGTATGCCTGGCTCCTGGCGGGGTGGTCGAAGTTGGCTTGATCCTTCTGTCCCAAAGGCTTCAGGATTTTGTAATCAGATGTCCGTTGACGTCACCCGGTCTCACCTTGCACATTCTGAAACGATGCTGCAGGGCTGCATGCATGATGCCCTCCGGCTTGCTGAATCCGTCTTGTTTGTCGACGTACTGCGAAGACGGTGGCTGAACTTCTCCGAGATTGACAATGCTAGTAATCACAGGAATCCTCGTGGTAATGCCAATGATAAATGCAATCATACGCATGTCCCGCACCCTGACTCTGCGCTGAGATGCACAGTGCAACCTTAGCTATGAAATTGTGTGCGGGCCATCGACGCTTCAAGATACAGCAACCTCTTCGCCCAGTGGCCAAGCTCGTCGAAACTGCCAGTCACCCGAAAATCAAGAGGCCTGGCCCTCTGATATCTGGGCTCTCGGGTGCATCCTCTACGAGCTCTGTGCCCTCAAGGTGGCTGGGCTGAAGCCCTTTTAGGTTTTCCAATGAAGCCCACACCTGAAAGCTGGTCTCAAATTGCAGAGTCAGAGCCTCATGCCAGGTGCCCTTCGAGGGCAAGAATATCCATCACCTCGTGCAGCGGATAATTACCGGCCAGGTGTTGGTGCCTGAGTGTGAGTGAGGCATTTGACCTCGACATGCGCAACGTCACACCCCTAAACCCCAGAGCCCTGAAGTGTGGGGCCTGAGGCCTGAGAAGGTTTCGTCGTTCTTCAGAAAGCCTACCGCACACAGTTTGCTCGGGGGCCGTGTAACTTGCCGAGAAGATTACAATGCGCATGGCAGGACGAATCTTCAGGCACAGACAGAGACAGCTGCAGACATGGAGATGCGCACATGTAGAAGAGCCGATATCTGAGATCATTCAGCAGGGCCGACGCTGAAATGGGTAATTCTGGCGTCCGAGACCTTCTGGTTCGATCTTGGGGCCCATCCTGTATTTTGTTACTGAGGCCTTTGGTGCCCGGTGGCTATTCCGAATGCGTGCGACTGCGAGGGGCCCAGAAACGCCATCCTGATGTGTCCCCGAAGGCTCGGGACTGAAGCCCCGAAGCTCCCTTCTGAGGCTCTGTGAGGAGATGCTAGACCGCAACCCAGGCCGGCTTCGTTTGTCAGATCATCCTCAAGACTCAAGAGCTTGGCTCTGCAGGTGTCTAGGCCATGAGCTGATCTACTTGGGTACCTATGGTAACTTAGAGTGCAGCTCCCTAAGACGAATCCAGACGCCGAGCTTGAATAAGCCAAGTACGGACTCCAAGAGCTCCTGGAGACCCAACAACCATCCTCACAGTCGGATCGTCATGGCTACAGCAGCAAGCATTCAAAATACCCGAAACCCTTAGATGTTCCTTCTAACACCCTCAACCCTAAGCCCTGAAATTCGTCTTTATTTTGGTTTTCAAGGAGCTCTTTGTCCGAGTTAATATAGGGGCCTAAATAATTACAAATATTTGTTTTTTGAGGGGGGTCCTTATTATGAGTATCGTGCGTGTGTGTGTATATATATATATACACATACCCCACAACCCCATTATGTCTGTCTCTGTTTCTCGGCTCGGGTAGGCCGGCGCCCCAGTGCTGAAGACATCCTGAAGCGGCAGGGGCCTCAGAAAAGCTAATAGGGGGGGTTCTTCTTAGTTTAGGGTTTTGGGCTTAGGCTTTCTGTTGCGGCTTTTGGGTTCATGGTTTCCGTCCTGGTTAGCTGCGGCTTCCGGTATTGTTTCAGTGGTGCTGCAGAGAGTCACTTTCGCTGCCTGATTCTTCATTTGCTTGCGGCGGAGAGGTTTCGAGCACTTGTGCACGAATCCGTCAAAGGAGCCTGCAAGCCCGGACATTCAACCTTAAATCTGTAGAAACCCTACGACCACGACCACCATTTTCGGCTCTTCTGTTGTAGACTAGGTCACATCATCATCCAGTGATATGTTGTTTTACAGTAGAATGTCCTACATTATACTATGCTAAAGCCTGTTGGTTGCCCTTTTGTTGATATGCATAATACAGCTGTTTACGTTAGATCACTGACGGGTGCAAGAGGGATCCGACGGCTGGACCCCCTACCGCCTTCGACAAGCCCTCAAACAATGTACACTTGTATCCCAAACTATTCCGGGATGTCTTTACATTTGGGGTTCGTTCCGCGGCGCTTTGCTACAACAAAGGTCATACCGTTTGAGTATGCATTAGGTGGAGCCGCGTCTTTGCCGAATTTTCCGTCCGAATTCCTGCTCGAAAAGCTCCACCCAGCCCCTTAATGTGCAAACAAGGTCTGAAATCCAGATTATCGTGCAGCAGCTGCTTGACGAAGCCTCGCATCTGCACTGGTTCTGCAAAAGCGAAGGCAGTTGCGGTCTTCTGCGGTTGTGAATGCCTGCTTAGGCTTGAGGTTCTAGGCTTTGCGGCTGCTTCTCGGACAGCAGGAGCCTCCGCCAAGAGAACGGCCGAAAGCCCGCCGAAGACCGAAGACCCAACCCCTCAACCCCTGAGCGGACACTTCGAGCCAGACATAACCCGACCTGCCCACAGAGTAGATGATGCCAGTGCCCAAAGTCAGAAGACGAAGCCTCGCAGTTGTGCCGAGGCCAAGGCCATCCCCGCAAGTTTCGACTGATGTGCGCAAGGAGTCGGTGGGCGAGTCTCGGGGTTTTGAGGCTGTCTTTGTGAAAGGTACATGAGGTACCGTCAATTTAAGTGTTAGTTGGGCCATGTGTTGAGGAAGGGCATGGGATTCTGTACAGCTCACATGTTGTTGAACGCCCCTCTGCATGGTTCACTTTGCTGCCTGCTCCGATTGTCAGCCTGGTAGTCTCTAGCCAGGGTGGTGCTCAGGCCGAAACCCTGAGCCTCTGGTGTCGAGTTTGAAAATCACCTTGGCAGGAGCTTCCAAAGAAAAGTTGGTACAGTTAATGCAGTGACCGTATCGCATATTGCGTAGGATACCGGGGTAGTTTTCAGAGCCTCTCGTGCCATCGGCGCGGCCGGTTCTGAACTCTGTGTGGCGAGTAGGGCAGCCAGTTTGGGAATCAGCAGGCACTCAGCATGAGCCTATCGCCCGAGCTGCACATTGCGCTTCAGCGCATAACTGCTTGCAATAAAAGCGAGCGCTTGCTGATGGTGGTACGTGACGACCTGATCAAAAGTTTGCAAGCCGGACAGACCGCAGTGGCTTATGCCCACGAAGCGTGGATGCAGCTTGAGCAGTTGGGTGCGGACGTGATGTCCATCGGGAGGTTGGTCGGTTTGGTTGACAGGGACAAGTTGCACAAGGCTTTCAAGGACTCCAAGCTGCTGATGCGTGACAGGGTGGTGTGGCAAGCCATGGGTCGTTTCCGCACGATGCTGGACACAC